>CM057828.1:10660029-10725029 GCA_030068075.1 Paguma larvata | reverse complement strand
GTATGTCCGGTTCTGGCCTGTGAATCCAGTTTAAAGAAAGTTGCAAAAACGCTACACGATTCTATTTTTCTCACCAACTGTTTTCGGTTTTGGAAAATATAATTCACTTTTTATAAAATACGTCACTTAGGTCAAAATGTAACGGGCTCGTTATTTTCAATGAATTGGTAAATGTTTTTCAATTGTCATGGCTTTACTTTCTGATGCTGTAAATACAGATAACATGACCCGCATAAGAATGCTTTGGGGGCGCCCGATAATTTTAAAGAGTGTACGGGTGGAGAACCCACACGGGGACTGGTCCAGCCCAGGGGGACAAGACAGGGAGGAGATGCCACTAGGGGGCGCCTGCGAGCAGTCCTGGCCCTCCCGTCCTTTTAAAACTAAAGGACAAAGCGGTTTTTGGCCGGCTGGCTGTCTTGTCCGTCGGACTGTTTTGAAAGTGGATGAACAAATGTTATCATGGATCATTATCCCCCGAGATTTTCCTGGGGGGACGGGGAAGGAAGCAGAGCCAGGTTGTAGAGGAGTGGAACATTTCAGTCTAGAAGAATCTGCGGGCTGCGTGGTCACCCCGGGCTCTGGCCAGGGGCTCTCGGGTACCGGTGCATGCCGACCGGACATTTTCTCCGCCGGCGGCTGAGAGACGGAATTCCAGAATCAGCCCGTGGCTCAGCCCGGTGCCCCCGGAACCCGCCTGGGCAGCATCTGGGTCTCACCCCGGAGGCACCCTGGGGCAGGGCCTGGTGACAGCATCCCTGGGGCAAGTCGCTCCGTAAGAATTCAAGGCAGAGGCTACAATCTAGGGACTCAGGCCGAGTCACCCGAATTAACGGTTGTCTGTTTAGTCGAGGCAATGTTAAAATAATTTTTTTTTCAATTCAATCAGCCACTAATTTCACATAAGAATCTAGATTCTTCTGAAAAGCGAGCCCCAGGAACACCGACTGGAAATAATCAGAGGCCGTCCAACCTAGGCAGAGCGCGTGCGGGGCTGCACCGGCCCCTCCCTCCCCCACCCCTCCCCCACGTGGCCTGCCTCCCAGACCGATGCCGCGCCAGCTGGGCCCCTGTCCGCATCTGCAGTTCTGGATCCTGCTGCAGAGCCTTCTGGGGGTGGGCAAGCATTCTCTGGCTCTCGAATTCCTCCCCGTCCAAGCGCCACCTCCCTCCCCCCCACCAGCCCTCTTCGCGAGGCACCAGGACTCTAAAGGGTGTGGAACTCGCCTCCCAGCTACGAAGCGTGGGGGTCCGGAGGCCCGTGTTCGTGCAGTGGCCGGCTTGCTTCCTCACCTCTCTGGATTGGAGTTTTTCCTTCTCACTTCACCCAGACCGTAAGAAGAGACCTGTCAACCTTCTGGCACATCAGCGACTCCACACAGGGAGAATTCAAGAAAGAGTGGATGGGTGGATGGGTGGAAGGAAGGAAGGAAGGAAGGAAGGAAGGAAGGGAGGGAGGGAGGAAGGAAGGGAGGAAGGAAGGGTAGATGGATGGATGGAAGGAAGGAAAAGTGGGTGAGAAGGTAGGTAGATGGATGGATGGGTGGGTGGATGGATGGATGGATGGATGGATGATGGAAGGGGGGTTGGATAGAAGGAAGGAAAAGTGGGTGGGTGGGGGGATGGGTGGGTGGGTGGAAGGAAGGAAGGGAGGCAGGGAGGGAGGGAGGAAGGAAGGGAGGAAGGAAGGGTGGATGGATGGATGGAAGGATGGGTGGATGGAAGGAAGGAAAAGTGGGTGGGAAGGTGGGTAGATGGATGGATGGATGGATGGAAGGGGGATTGGATAGAAGGAAGGAAAAGTGGGTGGGGGGTCGGAGGGGTGGATGGATGGATGGAAGGAAGGGAGGAAGGGTTGGTGGACAGATGGATGGCTGTACGCGCTCATGCATTCCCTTCCCTAAGGACAGAGTAAGTGGGAAGGAGGGTCAGAAATCGCAAGCACTACAGAAGGGAGAATAGCAGCCTCTGACGTGGCGGCCGGAGCGCTGGACCTAGAGCCGCAGAGCCGAGTCGGAGGCCAGCTTTGCCACACGAATCAGCCGTGTGACCTTGGGCACGTCAACCTCAGCAAACGTCACCTTTCATGTCTATAAGACGGGGGTGATACTATCTCCCTTGTGGGGTGTTTTAAGGAATACACGAGAAAACGACTTCTCCGAAAGCAAGGTGCTGACGCCGTCGGGCCGCGAGCCCGTCCGGGGCAGCGACCGGAGCTGGGCCTGTCCCGTCGCCAGCACCCAGCATCGGGGTCAGGCGCTCCGTCTGACCAGGAGCCTCTGCGGGCAGTGCCGGCCGCCCAGCGGCTTGGAGGGCTAGGATGGTCAGGCCACGGGGGGCCCCGGCGGGCCCGAGGAACCAGAGGTTCTGCCTGTCCCATCAGCGGGAGAGAAGGGGAAATGATCAGGCAGATCACGAGAAGAGTGACGTCACAGGAGAGGAAGCTGGCAGGAGGCAGATTCCCGGAAAGGGGGAAACCTATGCCGTGGCGACGCCCAGCCCGAGGGGTTCTGGGAAATTGAGCTCACTAGGCCACGTCCCTCCCCCGCCTCCAGGCCACTCAAAGGGCGTGATGGGCACCGGGAGAAGCTGGGTAGGAAGGAGGGAGGCGGGGAGAGGCAGAAAGCGCCCAGAGGAGGGAGGCCCCAAAGCCAAGGATGCCCAGCCTTTCCTTACCACCTGAAGGGCAGGTCACCTTCTCCCCCAACCCGCCCTCGGCTGCTCCTTGCCCGTGGCCATTCCGGGTCCAAGGACTGTGCCCTCCCCCTCCCTACGCACCCCGTGCCTGCGAATCATCCCCCTTCCCCGGACCTCTCATATCTTTGCCACCCACGCAAGCAAATTTTCCAACAAATGCTCATTCAAAGAATTTCCCAGCATCAACATTGGATGATCGTTATCGACAAAGAGCATAACTAGAGGAAATGTTCGCCCGAGGCTCAGGGTTTGGAGGCACACCTCTGCCTTCCCTTCCACGCTCAGGCACGGGCGAGCAGCCTGGGGGCCGGCCTGGGGACGTGAGTCTCCACCCGGGGACCCCCGGCTCCTTCCCGAAGGTCTCAGAACACAGAGACGGGACTTCCCAGGATCCACCAGGATGCCAGGGGATCGGTGGTCCGGAGGACCGTGGCCCAGAGAGGGAACAGCGAGCACAGCTGCTCAGAGGCTCTGCGGGAGGAATCTGCGCGTGCGGGTGGGCACTTGCGGGGGCAGGCGTATGTGCGTGGCCTCACGCACACAGCCGTGCGCGTGCACACCCACGCACGCTCCGGATCCGACTGCCTCGCCCAACTCTGGTTTCTCCGGTTGCAAGCTGGGTGACTTTGTGCAAATGACTGTGCCTCTCTGTGCCTTGGGTTCCTCGCTGGCCAGTGAAGGCAGCGTTGGGGGGGGGGGGTCTGATTCCTCACCCAGGTGTTGAGGGTAAAGGAAATGGCACCGTAGGCCCCTCAGCTCAGTGACGGCTCAGTGCCCGCCTGGCACAGCATTGAGAGCCTGGTGTTAATTCGTGGTCGGTGCCTTCTGGGAGCTGTGCTTTGTCCGGGCTTGCGGGACCCAGTGTCCCCCACCCGGTATCCCATTGGGTCTTGCCTGAGCCGGGTGAGGGGCGGGGGGCAGGGGCGGGGGGGGTTTGTTTCATGGTCATTTTTCAGATGAGTTGCCGGAGGCTGGGAGAGCTAAGCCCTCGCCTGGCAGGAAGGAGGGGAACCAGGGTCAGAACCCCGGTCTATCTGGCTTCAGCGCCGGGCACCTCACCAGCCCGATTTGGAATGACATCTCGCTGGGAACTAATAAACATGACTTATTCGGGAGCCATCTTTCTGACGCGTAAATGATACAAGATTGGGGCGTGGGGCTGGCGTAACCCTCTGTGTCCTCGGTGGGGAAGGTGGTGTACCCAGTCGCGTGTAGAAACTGGTGGCTAGAGTCCCCTGGACAAATCTCCGACTTGCCACGAAGCACAGGGCGGCTTCGGACGAGAGAGAAGAGGGATGGGGCGCCACCCCCCACCCCCACCCGCCACCGGGCTGTGCCCCGAAATCCCTCCCACCCCTGAAAGGCAAAAGACCAGGAAAAGAGGCCAAGTCCTTAGCCATCTCTAGGTGCAATGGGTGAGGATTGAGTCTGACGGCCAGTCCAGCCGCACCTTCTATAGCCCGATGGTACTTTTGAGACACTGGAGCCGGGAGGGAGCCCCCTACTACCCTGTTAGATCCTGTCACAGCGCCCGACACGCCGCCATCACAGGTCCTGCCTGTGAATTAGGACCCTCCCTGTCCCTGGCCCACAGTTAAAACCCAAGGGTAGCTCCTGAAGCCCCTAGCACGCCAGGCCCACGCGTTAGCCCTGCCTCTCCTGGCTGCATCCCGCAGGGAGAGGGAAGGCCCTTCAGAGGGAGCACAGTGGGGACCGTCGTCCCTGCTCCTGGCTGGTGGTGGGCGTGGGAGGGGCCCTGACTCTGGGTGGCTTGAAACAGTGTCACCGTTCCAAGAACTGTGAGGCGTGGGCCACTCCTAGGGTCATCCTGTGGGCGACCGATGTTCAGGGGTGAGCCCGGCCATCCTCAGTCTGGGCAGGCCCCAGCTGGGGAGCCAGGGGGTCCCCAGGGAGCTCCATGAGGCTAAAGGCAGAGGTGCCCAGGAATGACACCCACACGCTGGGATTCATGGGACGAGATGCCTTTTGTTTTCTGAACAGCAAGAGCCTGAAGTCACACCATCCGATGTCACCCCCCCCCCAAACAGCACGGGCCTGAAGTCACACAACCCGATGTCACCCCCCAAACAGCATGGGCCTGAAGTCACACAACCCGATGTCACCCCCCAAACAGCACGGGCCTGAAGTCACACCACCCGATGTCACCCCCCAACAGCACAGCCTGAAGTCACACCATCCGATACACCATCCGATGTCACCCCCCAAACAGCACGGGCCTGAAGTCACACCACCCGATGTCACCCCCCCAACAGCATGGGCCTGAAGTCACACCATTGATGACATCCCCCAACAGCACAGCCTGAAGTCACACCACCCGATGTCACCCCCCAAACAGCAAAGCCTGAAGTCACACCACCCGATGTCACCCCCCAACAGCACAGGCCTCAGCTCGCGCCATAGGCATTACTTCTTTTTTCCTTTAATCGCAGTCCCTGATAAATTGCCATAGTCTTGGAAAGGACGCTGGCGACTCAGTGAGCATTGTCACTCCCGTCACCTTTGGTCTGAACAGGACCAACCCACGGAGCCCACACTGGTGGCCGTGGACACCATTCCCAGAGCCCGAGAGTCCCAGCGCTCTGGAACCTTGTGATTTTATGTGTTGGATCCCGGACGCTCAACATCTGCGAGGCCCAGACCTCAAGGACTTGGCATCTCGGCCTCCCAGCCCCTGAGGCCAGACCCTGGGATCGGAAGGGAGGGCAGAGGCCCAGCCTGCTGTCAGATGCAGACGCTTCTCTCCAACGTCCTTGAACCCCACCCCGGCCCTGCAAGGCCAGTTCAAGATCCCACTTCTGTCCCCAAACCTCTGCAGCCCAACAATGGGTCCCCGGGGGTGGGGGGACCCTTCTGCTGCCCCTGCGTGCCTCCTACTCCCCCCACCCTCAGCCCCGCCTGTAACTTATCTCATCACCCCAGCACCACCGGTGCCTGAACCTTCCCCTCTCCTCTGGGGGGCGCTCCCACCCAGCGCTGAGACGTGGAGCCCCTTCTATCACAAGTATCCCCTCCCCCAAAATGTCCCAGGTCACCCACCTCTTCCCAGACTGGGGAGAGGGTGTCTGCACCGCCTCCATTCCCCCCCACCCTCCCGCCCCACTCCTTGCAGCTGGCAGGGCCACCAGGGACCCCAGGTTGCCTGCCCCAGCGGGCATGTAGCAGTCCTCCTCGCACCGATCCGGCAGCACCCCGGGACGACCTGCCGATGGCCCCAGTGTGTCCCGTCCCGCCTCCCCAAGGACTCACTTCTTCCTCAGAAACTTTGTCATCAGGGGGCCAAAAAAGTCAGGACAGACGGCAGGGCGAGCGTCCCGCGGGCGATGTGGGCGACCCTGGCTGCCGCCCCCCCCTTGTGGACACGGTCACATTAGCAGAAGTGAGCCTGGCCCTGGCTCCACGGCTTTCCAGCCCAGAAGCCACTTGACTTTGGCCAACGGCAGGGAGGAGGGTAGGGGAAGAGGGGCCTCCGGTTGCACGGGGAGTCCTGTGGCTCCTGCGTCCCGTCATTTAAGAATTCAGGGTCCCAGACAGTGGGGTGATGGCACCCGAGGAAGTATAGCCATTCCACTCCAGTTAGAATCAACAGCCAAGGTGTCTGAGACCTTTGGGTGGCAGGACGGGGGGCAGGGGCGGGGGACTGGGCCCGGGAAGAGGTCAAGGGCTAGGGCGGCAGGCCTGACAGCCTCGCCCGTGCCCTGTGCCCTCTTCCCTCGCCGCCCCTCTGAGGTCTGGCAGAGGCAGGGGACTCCGGGGGTGGCTACCTCCGGTTCTGGATCGTCCACTGTCCCTGAGTGCACGGCAGGTCATACTTCTGCCTCCGCAGGGCATAGGCGTCGAACCAGAGGGCCAAGCCGTAGTCCAGGGAAGGCACCTGCGACAGAGGAGTGGTCACCGGGTGGCCCATGGGGGCTGCGGCTGGGCTGGCGGCCCCACTTCCCAGGACCACAAAGGGAGGAGTCCCGTCAACACAGAGCGCCAGCTAGGTCTGAGGGTGTGTCTGTCACTCAACAAACAGGCGTCACTGCAGCCCATGGACGCAGACCTTGTCCTCGGCCACGCTTGTCCTCCCCCCTCCCGGAGAGATCTGCACCCAGGGCGTCGCCTGTGGGTGCTCCAGCAGAGGCAGGACAGGGGTCCCCTCCCAGCGGGGGCTTCCCAAGGTCCGTAGGGTGCTCTGGGTGGATAGGTGGGTGACGGGGGACGGGGCTCACCGTGAGGTGCCAGGAGCAGTGGGTGCTGGGTGAGTAGTAGCTGGGGAAGTAAGGCGTGCTGAGGACGCCCTGCGGCTCCAGACGGCCCTCCAGGGTCAGGTTCACCTCGCAAGCTGGGCCCCAAGAACAGCTGTTACACAGGATCCCCCCCTCCCCCCCCCGCCGCCCCAGCTCACTGCACCTCCCAGCAGGTGAGGGGCAGCTGCGACCCCACCCCCACCCTGCCACTAAAACAGCGGAGCTTAGTGGTCGAGTGTGACCGTGGGGCCTTGGGCCTCAGTTTCCCCATCTGGAACACAGGGACAATGGGCAGTTAAGCAGATTACATAGACATAAAACCCACCAACAGCCTCCTCAGCAGTGAGCGCTCAGATTAGCGTTAGCTACAGACATTAATCGCGTTGCACTTGAACGTTTCCTACACGTTCTCCAAGTGTGCAGGCCTCGTGGTTATGGGGACTGGGGGAGGGAGAATCATTCCCCCTTTCAAAGATGAGGTTCAGAGAGGAGGACGGGCCCGGCTGAGGTCCCGCAGTGAGAGGGCGAGGGGTCCGGAGGGGCCTCTCCCTGAGTCAGGGTCACCTTGTCCCCCTCTCCCCTGAGCCGTGTCAGGGACTCCCATGGAACCAGAGCGGGCTCCTCCGGCAGCCCCTCAGCCCCAGGCACTCCCAGAGGGCTGCCAGAACCCAGCCGGGGCAGCTGGGGCCCCCGGGCCACTGCCGGGAGACCTCTGGAAACTGCAAGGTTTGCTCGGCCGATCCAGGACAAATGACAGCCAGGGCATGAAGGGCGGGGGGACGCTCTTCCTGAGAAAGGGGGTGTCAGCGAGGACGATCTGGAGCAGGGGGACGGTGGGGGAGACCCGCGGGCAGCCTGGGGAGCCCCTCCCAGAAATGGTGTGGAGAGCCCTCCCTGAGAAGACGGTCTGGGGGCGAATCTGAGGTTCTCAGGCCTCCTGACCAGAGACCCACCCTCCACCCTCGGGCGGGTGCGGAGGGAGAGGAGGCCAAGGGAGGAGCCTGGAGAGGAGACGCAGGTGCAGGGTGGGGACAGAACAGACAATAAACAGAAAGAACTGGGGGGGGGGGGGATGAGGGAGAGGGGGCCAGGGACAGGGAGGGTGGGAGCGTGAGGTAAAAGGTAGGGAAATGGAATGAAAGCAGAGGACAGAAGAGAGGGACCGACGGCGTGGGAGGGTGGGGATCAGAGGAGCTTCCAGAACCTTCCCTCTGCCCCCATCCCACTCCTGACTACCACGAGAAGGGAAAGGCCACGCCGGCCTGTGCCCCGGGTTTCCCACAGCGCCCCTCCCATCCCTCGGGCCCCGGCCCCTCACCCTGGAAGGCCACGGGCTGCACGGAGAGCACAAAGGGGTCGTAGTAGCTATGCAGGCCCTTCTTCCAGACCACCGCCATGACGGCGCCCGAAGCCAGGACTTCCACCACGGGCTCCTGGCGACTGCAGCCGTAGACCCTGGAAGGACAGAGAGAGGTGGCCAGGGCGGGAGGGGCCCGGCGAGGGCCGTCCGAGAGCAGCAGGTCTGCGGCCAGCCTGCTGTGTGTCCACGGGCAGGTGTCTGACCCTCTCTGGCCCAGGACGCTGACTGGAGGCCCCGTGAGGGCCACGCCAGCTCCTCAGGTGAGAGAGGCCAGGAGGTTGCCCAGACTATGCGGGCTGCCTGTCGTCTGTCCCTCAGCCCCTGAGAATCCCCGTGACCCCTGAGTGCCCAGCAGGTGCCCTGCAGCAGAGAGCTGAGCTTTCAGGCTTGAGGGACCCGAGGTCACCTGCAGGGGGTGCCTCAGCCTTTCCTGTCGGGGTTTCTTTTCTTTTCTTTTCTCTTCTTTTCTTTTCTTTTCTTTTCTTTTCTTTTCTTTTCTTTTCTTTTCTTTTCTTTGCTAAGTGGCAGAGACTAAAAGGTCTCCCCTGTCCCCCAGGGCGTCAGGCCGAGAAAAGAAACCGCGGGGTTAAAACGGGTCAAGGGCCCCCCTGCTCTCCTTGTCACCACTGACGACCCTCTCCGGGCTCTGGGATGCAAGTCTGAGGACCCCCTGCCCTTATCTGACCCCTCATTTTAGCCCCGGGGCGTCTGAGACGGGCGTGGAGCTGCCTGGGCACCGCAGCGGGGAGGGGAGCGCAGCCGGCCACGGGAAGGTGGGTGGGACTTGAAGAAGCCCCAGGGGAAGCCCGTTCGTGTCCCCACCCTCATCGGGGCTGGAAATCAGATGGCGTCTGGCTTCTCCGCCTTCCCAGAGCCCCCGCCTTCCCAGAGCCTCCAGGAACCGGCCCACGCGCGCCCCAGATTGAGGTCACCGTGTCGGAGGTGTTGCAAATGACTGCGCCGCCTCGGAGCCAGGATATTCAGAGAGGCCCCGGGGCGGGAGGTGGAGGGGGCGGGGTGGGGGCGGGTCTGGGGAGAGCCTTGTCCCTCCCTGCTCACCCTCAAGGACCGCCCTGGATCCGAATATACGCAGGCCCTACCCCCACTCCGGCCTGGAAGCAGCAGCCCAGTGCAGCCCCCTCCCTCCCCCCCTCACAGAGCCAGGGGAGCCCGGCACCCCTCCCCCACCCAGCTGCAGATCTCCTGGAGGCCACGCCCTTTCCAGCCCCCTTGGGGTCTCCCCCTCCCCGCAGCCCCCCACCTCCACTTGTCAGCTTTCTGCCCTTGTCATCATATCCCTTGTCGCAAAGCCCTGCTCCTCTGCTCAAGAGCTTTCGGTTAGTTCCCCACTTGCCAAGTGTTACAGCTCTGACTGCCCCCGGCATTCAATGCCCTTGGTGACCCAACCCCAACTAGACTATAGAGAGTGAGAGTAGCAACGGATGCCAGTTCCTGGATATTTAACATATAGTAATTTACACATAACACGTAATAATATGTTACATGTAGCATCTAGTAATAATGGATAGCGTTACTATGCGTGAGAATCTTGGCACCACCAGTTTGATTTAAATCCTCGGGATGACCCGTTTTACAAGTGAGGAAACTGAGGCTCAGAGGGGCAAAGCGACTTGCCTGAGGATACGCCGCTGAGAAGCAACGGAGCCAAGGGGTGCAGGCCTGGGGCCGCCAGGCTCGGTGGCGTCCTGACAAGCCGAGGCACCCCTCAGAGCCGACGGTCAGGGTCCAGCTAGTACTGCCGCTTTGTTACAGATGGGGAAACTGAGGCTCGGGGAGGGAAAGGGGACGGCCCGCAACACGCAGCCACTGCCGGCCTCCTTCCCTGTTCCCCGCGGGCTGGCCCTGCCGACTCTCGGATCCCAGACGCCGGGGAGCAGGGTCACACGGCCCCCCCATCTCAGAATGGGGTGTGATGTCGACCCCGCGTCCTCGCCCCCCTTCCCACCCACCTTCCCAGGACTCACGAGGTGATGAGCCTCCGCTCCAGCGGCCCCGCCGCGTCGTACATGGCCAGCCGGTCCCGGCACTCGGCCAGCGCCCACTCGAGCCGGACCTTGAGCATGAGATCCTTGGGCCCCTGCAGGTGCCACAGGCAGCTGGACGCCAGGTGGTCGGGCCCCTTCAGCCGGAGGACCTGGCCCCGGCCCACGTAGCTGTAGCGGTAGCAGCCTGGAGGAGGCAGAGGGACAGCCCCCCTGGCCCCTGTTAGCCAGCAGGAGAGACCCCGGGGGCAGAGGGCGGGGGGGCGGGGCACCAGCTGGTCCTCACCCGGGCGGGGTTGGCACGGGGAGAGCAGCTGTTGGGGGCTCAGCCCAGATGCCCTATGTCCCATCTTTCCGTGTCCCCACTGCTTGTCACCTCTCTGCGACTACGCATTCGCTCACTGGTCCCCTCATTCATTCACCTCGCACTCACTGGCTCCTCCGCGCCAGGCGAGGGCCAGAGGAAGGTCCAGTCCCTGCCTGGGAGCGCCAAGGACAGCCAGGACAGATAGGGAGCCTGTCAGTAGCTCAGGAAGCGAGGGCTCTAAACCGAGCCGCAGGCTGTAGGCTGGGGAAGCTCTGGAGGGGGGCGGGGCAGGGTCACAGTGCGAACAGAGGGCAAGGGGTCAGGAGGGCGGGGGGGGGGGGTGGGGAAGGGACTCTGGGGCAAGAGAGCAAGCTGGAGAAGGCAGGCAGGGCCCAGATGGCGCCCAGAGAAGGAGGTGCTTTGTCCCGTGGCCATGGGGAGCCACGGAAGGTTAGGCAGGGCTGGGCCCTGGCGGGGCTTGGATCCCAGACTCCTCTGACGGCTGGGAGCCCACTTGGAGGAGGCCGAGCGACCAGCAAAGCGGCTGTGCCGTGAGGGGAGAAGGGTGAGGGTTTCCTTTCAGGTGGAGAGACGGGAGTGTGTCCCGGTGGGGCAGAGAGACAGCCCTGGGTAGGGGAAGTGAGCTCACGCTAACGATAAGGAAACAACGGCCGTGAAACGGAGTCCCCTTATTAAGCATCGGATGCTGCCTGCGGGGAGGGGTGCAGAGTGCCGTACACTCACCACCTCATTTAATCGCCCCGTGACATAGGTGCTGGACCTGGGCCGGACAGACCCCGGTTCCCCTAATCTTCCCCGGGCCTCGGTTTCCTCCCCCGTGGAAGGGGGGGGGCCCATGACGCCACCCTGCAGGCTTGTCGCGTGCTTAGGGCGGGAAGCGTGCTTAGGGTCCTCAAACGCACGGAGTAGCGACCGGAGCTGGGTGTGGGGAGACGGAGAGGGTGGAGCTGGGGAGAAAGCCCTGTGACTTGTCACCCTTCGGCGGCAGGAGGGATGCGGGAACGCGCCCCGCGGGTGGGCGCCAGCCCAGCGTGCTCGGGGCTCACCCCCCGCCCTGCGGTCCCAGCGCCACCTTCTCCTTAGCCGCGGGACTCGGTCGCTTCCCCGCTCTGTTTTGGCAAATGAGCACCGCGGTGGTCCCATTCCCACCCCCTCCTCTGGGTGGCTCTGAGCGCCAAGAAGGGAAGGGAGCGGAACATGGTTTGCTCGGATACTGCTGCCTCGAGCCCCTCGTCTTGAGTCCTGGTTGATTTCCCCAGCGGGTGACACCAGGGACAGGGAAGAGACAGGGCCTCTGGTCTGCCTGAGCCGGCACCTGGGGAAAGGTGGTTCCTTTCCTTTAAATCTTGCTCCGAGTTGAGGTTTTTGCCTTTGTCATTTTAATAATTACTTTTTTTCTTTTCCTTGAGGCTAATGAAGTACAGAGGTCCCTGTTGGTCACCGGAAACACGTCCGGGAACCCTGTCGCCTCTGGTCATTGGGAGAAAGTAAACGACCATGCCTGGGGCATTCTCCTCATCTGGCCCCTGCTCACACTGTCCCCTCTGCCCAGAGTGTCCCTTCCTCTTTGCCACCTGACCAATTCCTACCCCTCTCCATGCCTGACTCTGCCGCCCGACCCCCGTGACGGCAGCCAGGACGCCCACCCTCCCCGGCAGAAGCACCGTTTCCCTCCCTCGAGAGGCAGGTCCCTTCTTCAGCTTTGGATTGTGGCCCCCGGTGGGGGGGGAACAATTCCCCCTCTCTGCGGCCTCTGGGACCGCTCCCCGAGCGCCGGCACTTGGCATTATGAGATTCTGTTTATTTGTCTGTCTCTCTCATGGGCTCAGAGCTCCTCCGAGGGCAGGGGTGAGGACGCGGTCGTCCGATGTCCCCGGAGCCGGGCGTGGAGCCTGGCATGGGGGAGAGGCTCAAAAAGCCTGTAGGAAGGATTCGAATTGTCATCCTCGCCCCATGAGACACCGTGCTCCCGGAAGGCAGGGACTCCAGATGTGCTCCGAACCAAATAAAGATAATCACAAAGCAACTGCCAGAAACCTGGAGATGCGTGGACAGCCGGCACAGGCAAGGGGGGCAGAAAGGCCCATCCAAGACCAAGGGTCAGGGCAGTGCGAGTACCAGGGCAGTGGAAGATGAGAGAGAGCGCTAGGTAGGTCGATCGATCGGTCAATACATACATACGTATTAGATCTATTTCTCGCGTTCTCCTTTGAACCAGTTTTATTATATTCTACCGGCTCCCTCATTAATAAGGTAAACGCATCTCTGACGTGGGCTCACGATGCTTTTGAGAACCAAGATTTTGGCTATTTGAAAATTGTACTTGGACCTCATCACCTCCATCCCTGAAGAAGTGAGCATGTGACCGCCAGAAGATAAGAGAGGGGATGACGATGATTTAAATTCTGCCTCCCTCACTGAGAGGGGGGCCGGTGCCCTCAGCCCGGCCTCAGCTCTGGGTAGAAACTCTGGGTAATATGAGAAGAATCTGGGAATTTAGGAGCTTACGCTCAGGACCGCAGGGTACGGGAGCACAGGCGGTGCACTGCACAACTGCAGGAGCCCCCAGAAACACAGACCACGAGGGGGACAGTGCTCCCTGGCACTGTGCGGCGTGGCGGCCCTGCTGGTGCTTTGTTCCCAGGGGGCAGGAGGAAGACGGTGGAGCCCCTCGGAGAAAAGCAAGGCGACTGTGGTGATAGGGCATGGGAGTGGGGTAGGAAGGAAGACAGGGCAGATTAGCCAGGCTAAGAAGGGGAAGGAAAATGTGCAGGGAGCATCCTTGAGTGTGAGAGAAAGATCTCCAAGAGACCAAGGTTTAAAGGCGAAGGCACGGATACACCTCAAACCGGCAAGCGGATTTTTTTCTACCGTCAGTGGAAACTGGAGCTTGTGAGGACACTGAGTTCAATGACAAAACAGTAGAGTCAGGTTTAAGTGCAACTAAGCCCGCTACTCACTCTCACACCCACACGGGCGGCGCGCGCGCGCACACGCAGGTGCACGACACCTCCTCTCCCCCGCGGGCCCGAGGCCGGCTCGGGACTCACGGCCGAGCCCACCCTGGCGTCCCCGGGGCCACTGCTCCCCGCACCCCCCGGAAGCCGTGTGGCCCCCTGACCCTCGGCCCAGCCAAGCAAAAGAGCAACTCAAAAGGAAACGGAGACAGGAGGAGAACCCAGAGCGCGTACCCAGCGTGGAGTTCAGGGCAACTATGTCTTTCACGCTGGCTTCTGTTGAAAGGAAACGAACAAACAGATAGACAAAGACCAAAGGTAAATAAATATGACTAAATAAAAAGCGAAAATAAAAACAGCAGCCGCCGTCAGAGCCAGCCTGTCTGAGATCTCCCCCTGCGTGCCGACCCCCCTACCGCTCCCGGGGTCGCTGGGAGACCCCTCCACCCCACCCCACCCTGAGAGCATCCGCCCCCCCCACCCCCCACCCCCGCCCCGGCAGGCGGCCTGCAGAGCCCTCTCCGGCCCGCCCCCACGCGCCCCTCCCCAGTACTGACCGAGGATCACCAGGCCCTCGGGGTCCACCTCGTAGTCGGCCCTGTAGGGGGCGGGGGCCGAGCCGTTGGCCGTGGACAGCAGCTCCTCCACCAGCAGCGCCCGCACCACCTCGGGGCTCAGCATCGGCCGGCGGGGCTCGGGGATTTGGAGGATGAGCCAGAAGAAGCAGGTGAGCGGTCCCTCCCTAGGGCAGACGGAAGCCAGAGGGGTGGGAGGGGGCCGAAGTCTGGCTCCTGCGGGGGAGCCGACCAAGCGTGGCTCATGCCCCGCGCCCCCCCCAAGTGCTTACTACCGTGGCTCATGCCCCGTCCCCCCCGAGTTCTTACTACCTCCCAGGCGCCGCTGTCCATCTCCACGTGGAACCCTCCTAACAACCTCCCCCCCCCACCCCAGCGAGGTCGTCTCTACCTCCCGGAAGCGCGAGACACGCATGGGACATGTGACCAGAACCAGATCCGCTTGGGCCAGCTGGGCCAACCACCACTCTGGCTCCAGCCACGGCCTCGACCTGACACGCGCCAGGCCCGGGCCAAGTGCGCCACGCACCCAGTATCTGGTGTCATCCCTACCACCGCCCCGCGCCCATTCTACAGATGAGGGACCCGAGCTCAGTGAAGGAAGTCACACGCGGGCCGCCAAGTTTCCTTTCCACGTCTCAGGGTCCCCGTTTTTCAAAGCAAGGGCGTGGCATCAGAAGTCGGCTCCAGTGGCCCCTCCCACTCTTTGGGTCTAAGGGCTGGTCAGGGGGGCCCAGGGCGACTCACCCGAAGGAATAGACCGAGCTGTGGTTGTAGTAAGGACCCAGGCGGGTGCTGGCAATGAGCTCCTTGAGCTAAAAGGAGAGGAGACGATAGCACCCCGGTGGCCCCCCACAGCACCCCCCGCCCACCCGAGAGTGCCCTCTGCCCTCCTCCGCAGCCCAGCTTGACAGGACCCCACGGGGTGGAGAGGCTCGCCCATGGCCACCAAGCCAGCAAGTGGCCACGCGGGAAAGCAAACCTCACCCCCATCCTTTGCCCCTCCCCCCATCCCTAGGCATTGCCCCTCCATCCTGCCTCTCCCTCCGCCAGCTCTGGCCTACACCAGACCGCTCGATGGCTTCTGTCCCGCTTGTCAAAAGTCGCCCCTCCACTCTGGAGAGCCCCATTCGGGTCCCAAGCCCGCCCCTCACTCCCAGCCACCAGCCACAGGGACCGCGAGCCGGTCGGTTGGTGCGTGAGTTCAAGTCCAGCGCGGGCGACGGGGTGTGTGCTCGCGGAGCACTGTGGCCGGCGTGGCGATGAAGCCCTCGCCATCCCACTTCAACCCCACGACCCTCGGGACAGGTGCTGTTATTATCTGCTCTACGGAGGAGGAAAGAGAGCCTCGGGCGGGTCCCCCGGAGGCACGGCCGGAGACAAGGGCGAATTTGGGGGGTGATCTGGAGCGAGTGGCCCAATCAGGATTTAACCCAAGCGCACTTGACCCCAGAGTCCACTAACTTGCCCACCCCCCACCCTACGTCCCTTTCCATCGTGCCCGGAGCAGGACTCTGCTCCCAGCGAGTGCTCGGAAGCGACCGACTTGACGTGACCACCTCCCCATCCCTCCCCACCCCTGTCCATTCCCTCCCTTCCCTGCAACCCTTCCCTACCATCTTCTGGGCTTTGGCAGTTTCGCTGCGGAAGGCACTGGACTCCCGGCGGGCAAGGTCCTGGGAGAAGTGGCGATTGAGCACGCGGAGGCTGCCCGCGTACACCTGGCTGACCGTCACCTCCGCCTTGTACCCTGCCCGGGAAGACACCGGCCAGGGTCAGCCAAGGGAGCCTCCTTGTCCCCCCGACGCCGTCTCCCGCCACCCAACCCCCCAGCTCAGCCTCCAGCGTCCTGGGCCTCCGAGGCACCTCCACCCTCAGCATCTGTGCCATTGACATCGCGTCGTCTGGTTTATTTAGTGACAGGGAGGAAAGAGGCCCACACGTGGAGGGTGTCCCGTGGGCTCCCAGTCAGAAGCTGGCACGATAATGGGCCCAGGGTATAGACGACATGATGACACGAAAGCCAGGAAACCCGCACAGCCTAGAAGGTCAAGTTTGTGGGTTCGCACCTCCGTGCGTCCCCCCCCTTTACCTGATTCATAGCCTGGGTTTATACCCCTACTCATTCATTCATTCATTCATTCATTCAACAAATGGTACCCAAGAACCCTACTATGCAAGCACTCGGGAAGACGTCAGTGTAACGACGAAGAAAACCAGGAAGAAAAACACCGTGCCCTTAGCAGCTTGTCGGTTACGCAGAAAGGCAGACAATAAACAGCTAGTACAGCAGACAACAAATTAGAGGCGTAGGTGCTGCGGAAATGAGGGGGGAGGGCGGGCTGCGACATGGCGGCCGGGGAAGAGGGCGGGTGTTAATCTACGGAAAAAGCGCTCCGGCAGAGGGACCAGCAAGTGCAAAGGCCCTGGAGCAGGAGGTCACCCGGTGTACTGGGGGAACGCAGAGAGCGAAGGAGGGGAGAGCCGGAAGAGATGGGGGGGAGGGACAGCCACGTAGGGTCCCGTGGGGGACTTGGGTTTCACCATAAGGTGGGAGCCGTGGCAGGTGTAAGGGGGAGAGGTTAGGTGCTTTGATCTGTCTTCTAAAGATTTTTTAATGTTTATTTATTTTTGAGAGACATAGAGACAGAGTGTGAGCAGGGGAGGGGCAGAGAGAGAAGGAGATACAGAATCGGAAGCAGGCTCCAGGCTCTGAGCTGTCAACGTAGAGCTGGACGCGGGGCTCGAACTCACAGACTGTGAGATCATGACCTGGGCCGAAGTCGGCCGCTTAACCCCCTGAGCCGCCCAGGTGCCCCTGATCTGTTTTCTAGAACGACGCCCCTGCTACTGTGTGAACGGGCTCTAAAGGAGCAAGGGCAGAAGCCGGGAGACCCGCGGCCATTGGGGGGGAAGCTCCTACGATCGGGTCGTCCAGTGACAGACGCCAGGCGAGCTGCGACGGAGCCTGGACCCGGCTGCGTGGTAGAGGCGGTGAGGAGTGACCGGCTGGACGCAGGACAGAGTCTGGGGCTGGAGATGACCAGGGCTGCTGGCTAATCGCGGCTGGGGTGGAAAACGGGGGGGGGGGGCAACTGGAAGGTTGGGACGGCCCCTGAGTGGGAAGGGGGGTCCAGGTCTGGAGGCAATGAGGAAGAGCAGAGGGCAAGTCCCGGCCACAGAGGCCCCCAGGCCGGATGGACAAACTTGGGAGTCGTCGCGGGATAAAGGACATTTAAAGCCAGGGGCGCCGGGTGAGACCGTGAGAGAAGGCGGCAGAGGAGGCAGAAGGGGGGCCCTCGCCCCGCGAATGACATGGAGGAGAAGCAGCAGCGTGAGCTGGGGAGAAGAAAATGTGGGGCACCCCGGAAGCCAAGGGAGGAGGGGGCTTCGAGGAGGAGGAGGGAGCGAGGGACCGGGGCAAGCGCTGCTGGGAGCTCAGGTGCAAGGCCGGCAGAGAGTTAGCAATGCGATGGCCGATGGCCGATGGCCGGGGACCTTGGCAAGGGCTGTTGGGGGTGGGGGTGGGGCGCCAGATGGGAGAGGGTACCGGAGAGGCTGGGGGTGCAGAATTAGAGACGGGGTTTGCTGCAAAGGGGAGCAGAGTAAAGGGGGGGCCTGCGGGATTTGGCACAGGAGCAATGAGCGTGCTTACATGGGGACAGGCCGTGGCTGGAGCCCGGCCACCGCTCGGGGCGCCTCTGGAGGCGCATGTGGCCGGCATTCAGGGGGGTTTCTTCGGGGCCGTTCCCTTTGTTTCTCCGTGAAGCAGGAGGCCACGCGTGGGGGAGGAATGGGGGAGGTTTGGGAAGAAAGCCTGCCCGGTCACCCAGGAGAGCAGGAGAGGGAAAGTAGGAGGGAAATACAGCTGGGGGGGGGCGGTCTTCAGGACCCCAGCATAAATAGAAGGTACCCCAGGGCCCAGAGCCTCCCCGCAGAGGAAGCCGGCCCCTACCCCTACGTCTCCCCTCCCCAGCCCCTTCCTGGAGTCAGACGGCCACTAGCCAGGCATTGGCTTCTCACTCTGGGCTTCTCCTGCTGCAGCAGAACAGGCCCCTTGTCTGGGCGCCCCTTCCAGATTCACTGCCTCGCCCGGCGCCCAGAGCGCAGCCTGAGCCTGGGCGGGCAGGATCCTTCAAATAGCTCCTGAAGTGCCTCCTTTACCCTTTGGAGGCTTTGGAGCACTCCCCCGCTGTCTTCCTCAGCCCCGGGGAGCACCGCCTCCCTCCCTGAGGAGTGCTGTACTCCTGGAGCACAATTGGGAGCCATTAGGCTCCTCGGAGAAAGACAGTTGGCAGTCGGGTTCCTGGCCCTCCGGCCTGCCATGGTGGTTTACCCTGAAGACTAATTATCCCGGGGCCTCGGCAGCTCGGTGCTATTTGGGGTACTGGGCTCCTGCCAGTGGTGAAATGCACACAGCTCCACCCCCCCCCTCACCCCCCCCCCCCCCCAGCCCAGCCCGCAACGCTTGGCTCTGAGCAGATTCACAGTCTGAGTCACGGCCCGCAGGTCTGCGGCAGGCCTGGGCTTCCGAACAAACAGCGTGGCCCAGGGGCTGGTTCCGGACATCCCCTACCCCCCACGCCCTCTGGAGCTGGGCCTCGGCTGGGGTCTCTGATGACTGCTCCATAGCGGGTCCCCATTCCTTTCAAAAGACCTGAAATTCCACCCTGAGATTCAGCCAGTAAGAATACTATCGGCCTTTCGCAGGGTGTTTACGGGAAGTGTCTGATCGCTCAGGGAAGGTGCACGGTCTCCACTGTGGTTCCTCGGCCACTCCCCTCGCTCTGTCCCAGCCCATGCCATGCTTTCTGGTGAGGGCAGGGGCTGTCTTCAGAGCCTGGCACAGAGCCTGGCACACCGAAGGCACTTGGTACTGAATAAGTGAATGAATGAATCAATGAATGATGGAAGGATAGACAAATGGACCCAGAACACGGGCCAGTCGCTCCTGGGTCTCCAGGGGACTAGTTGAGGGCTGTGATACCAGAGGGGGAGGCCAAACTTCAGAGCGAGGGAGGGGCCCCTGGCCGCCTGCCCTGGACACTCTAGATGCCCTTTCCCTGGGGGTGGAACGGCAAGGGCACTCCCCTGGGTATCTGAGTCCTGTGTCTCCCTCCCCTGCATCATCCCCATCTCATGCTGGGTCCTGGAGGCCCAGAGGGGACAGAGATGTGGTCCCCACCCTAGATAAGCTCTCAGGTTGGGCTCGAGTGAGCAGAGGGACTAACGGGTGCCAGGCACCACCTGTGCCACGGGGCCTCCTCCCGCAGAGCCAACTGGCTCTGAGCCCAGCGGCAACCCAGGAGGGCTTCAGGCAAGTGGAGGCAATGTTTACACTCTGGCTTGTTGGTTTACAAGGATTGGCTGCTGTGGGAACACTCCTCTCCCAGCTGGTGGGAGCTGGGGGCACTCGGCTCCAGCAAGGACCTCGCACTTGGCCCGAGCCCCGGGACCTAGAACATAAGGTGTGGTAGCTCTCCCGTCTCACGGAGCAGAAGGAGGACTTAGAGAGCAAGTGCCTCGGCCACGGTCACACAGCGAACTCAGCATTTGCTGAGCTCGGACTTCCGGTCTCTCCCGGGACGCCCCCCCCCCCGCCCCCGCTCCCCCCCAGCCATCTCAAGTCCTCCCCGGGGGGCCTCTCCCGGATGGGCCCACAGGTTACCTAGGAAATACCAGAGCAGGACCCCCACCGAAGCCAGCACGACCAGGGCCAGCCACAGGGGCGCCAGGCGGAGGTAGTCCCGGACTTTTCTCTTGGGGTCCTTGGGGGCCTTGAACATCCCCTCTGGCTCCGCCTCCTCACCATCGCCTCCATCGCCCTGTCCGCCAGCTGCTTGGGGGGCCTCGGCCGTGGGCATCCTGGTGGAGAAACAGACCCGGGTCGGAAATGGCTTGGCCTTGGAGCGCCTGGGGGGCTCAGTCGGTTAAGCGTCCGATTTCGGCTCAGGTCATGATCTCACGGTCTGTGAGTTCAAGCCCCGCATCGGGCTCTGTGCTGGCAGCTCAGAGCCTGGAGCCTGCTTCGGATTCCGTGTCTCCCTCTCTCTCTGCCCCTTTCCCACTCGTGCTTTGTCTGTCCTGCTCTTAAAAAATAAATAAATAAATAAATAAAACATTAAAAAAAAAAGAAAGAAAGAAATGGCTTGGCCTTTGCAAGGGAGCTTTTGCCGAACGCCAACCGTGCCCGGAAGAGAGCGTCCCTGCCTGGTGGGCGGGAAGTCCGTCACCCCGGGAAGCGGTGATCGAGAGAGGGCGCCGAGCCGGCTCCTGGGGTCGGGAAGCAAGTCTCTGAGTGGCTGGCTCCAGAGGGTGAGCAGAGCCGCCCTCGGTCCGGCTCCGGAAACCGCCCCCCGCCCTTGGCAGCCACACCGGCCTGTCTGTGGTCCAGGGACTGATGGGGGCTTCAGTGCCCACCCCCCACCCCTCCCACTCCCTCCCCCCACCTCCCCACCCCCCACCCCCCGAAAACAGATCACACCCACAGCTGGAACGCCCAAAGTGCAAATCTCTCTAAACCAGCTCCTTGTGCCTTTGGCCTTCCGTGCGCTCAGGTGCTTTTCCTTCCTCTGGGTTCTCCACAGCACGTTTTCCCGAAATACTGCTGCCTTCCGTTCACTGAAACCCTCCCCCGGAAGCCCCTGAGCCAGCCTACCGCTGGGCCAGACACCTGCCCCTCCAGGAGGGCGTCCCTCTGGCCTCCCCGCGCCGCCGAAAGCGTGTTCGGGACCACGGAGGCACAAACTAAAATTCATCGAGAGTCTTCGGAACACGTTTTATTTAATCTGGTCGCCCGGGGACGTGGGGATCTTGGTCCCCGTGCCTTCTCCTTCCTCAGGCCCGCTCCGTGTGGATGCTTCATGCGTCTTGTCACGCTCGAACCCCCAAACGCCGTTCCAGGTTCTGTACCCATTGGACAGACAGTGAAACTGACAGCCGGAGGGTTACAGCAGCAGCTCAGTCCGGGATCTAACTCAGCTCGTTTTCCCGACGTGCTCTGCCTATCTGTCGCTCACGATCGGCCCCATTGTACAGATGAAAACCTGAATCCGCGGAGGCTGGGCCCCCGGCCCCAGGTCACGTGGTGGGAATGTGGGGGATCAAGCCCCGGGTGGGGGGCGGGGGAGGGTCTGTCTCCCTGCTCCTGCCACGACCCTGGGCCACTTCCCGTAAATGGGGAGTTAATTAGCACATCATGATTTAAGAACACCCAAATGCCGCCCTGGGTCTGTGGCTGTATCCTCGGAACCCCCCAGGGAAACTTCTGAGTGGTATTTGGCTTCTCAGGCAGGTTTTTCCCACGGTCCAGACAAGGCCCTTCAGCCTCCCACCCGCCAGCAGGGCACGGACGCTAGACTCAGAAGTTTCTTCTTACTACATCCATAAAAGCCACTGTGGCTTTAAAACACCTCCCCAGAGGTGTACGTGGGGGTGACGGGGGTGGGAGGGGTTTCCTCCAGCCTGTGTCTTGGGTTTTCGTACAGTGGGTTGTCTGAAAACGGGGCTCCCCAGTGAAGCTCGAAGCTTCCGGCCCTCCCCACCGTGTCCCTGCTCCCTGTCATTCCTCTCGGCGTCGTGGAGTCTCAGGCACTCTTACAGTGATGCTTACAGTGTCCCCACCCAGTGCGAGGGAGGAGGGACAGTTGGCACTTCTCAGCTGGGCCGAGACCCCTCCAGGAGACATCAGTATGCGTGGGACAGGTTTGCACATGGCCGCAGCCAAGGATGGTGTACAACCCGCAAAGACTGGGCGGCCTCGCCCGCTGCCCGAAGCGTCGGCGGCGTCCCTGGTGAGGAACCGGCGGTCCCCCCACAGGCTGGGTCGAGGAGGGCCCAGGTGACAGGCCAGCTCCTTGTCCTCTCTCAGCCCAGGTCCACCCCTTCTGCCAGAGGCGGCCCCGCCCCTGCTTTACCCCTGAGTCCGGGTCACCAAGGAGCTATTCCGGGATCCCTGGCAGCGCCACGGGGACTCGGGGACACAGAGGTGACAGTAGCGGACATGCATCTCAACTGTTTGGTACCCGCGGTCTCACGGAAGCCCCCAGAGACCCTGTGGAAGGAGGTTCTCTCCTTACCTCCATTTTTTTTTTTTAATTTTTTAACGTTTATTTATTTTTGAGAGACATAGAGAGAGAGCGTGAGCAGGGGAAGGGCGGAGAGAGAGGGAGATACAGAATCTGAAACAGTCTCCAGGCTCTGAGCCGTCAGCACAGAGCCCGACGTGGGGCTCGAACTCACAGCCTGTGAGATCATGACCTGAGCTGAAGTCGGCTGCTCAACCGATGAGCCACCCAGGCGCCCCTCCTGACCCCCATTTTACAGATGGGGAAGCGGAAGCACGGGAGGCTGAGCGGCTCGGCCGAGGTCTCGCAGCTGGTGAGCGGCGGAGCCAGACTGCCGACCCGAGCGGAGTCGCGCCCTGCCCCCATGCTCGGCCGCCTCGCACATCATCAGGGGCCCGGGGGGGGGGGGGGGCAATGAGGCTCAGAGAAGGTCAGAGGTCTATTGGGGGAGGCGCCAAGGGGAACAGTCCAGGTGGGATGTTCGGTAGGCCCCCCACTTAGGCCTCCCCCACTTAGGCCTCCCCCCCCTTCTTCCCGGCCCCCAGACCAGGCCTTCGCTCCGTGGATTTCATCTCCCTCATAAGCGCCCCTCTCTCCCATCTGGGGGGACTGTGAGCCCAGGCTTAGCAAAGCCGCTGTGTAGAAACCCACGATTAGGGCAGCCCACGTCGGCGGGGGGACTCCCCATCACCTCCCGCCTGGGCTCCTGGGGCAGACTCCCCCCTGGGCTCCCCGTCTCCCAGCTCCTCCTCCAGCGCACCGTCGCATGGACACCCACCTCCCACCGCTCACCCGCTCAGAACCACCCCCCACCGCCCCCGTGGCCCACGTCCACCTCCCAACCCCTTGCTGTGGCGCCCAGGACCCCCCAAGACCAGGCTGCTGCCCAGCCCTAACTCCCACCTGGCGCACCAGCCCCCAGGCCCCCAGAACCGCACCTTCGTGCAGCCACACACACCCTCTGTCTGAGGACCACAGGGACCCCTAAAGGCCCCATGCAAGGCCCCCAGCCTGGCGATGCATCCCCAGGCCCTGGGTAGAGGCCGCCTCCTCTCCTGGGCGATCAGGTCCACGGACGCCTGGCTTTGGGCTTTGTTTCTTTCCCCCACTGGACAGACAGGCCTGTGTCTCACTCACCCCTGCTTCCCCAGAGCGCCCGCAGGCCCTGCTACTTGAATGAAAGAACGAACGGCTAGGGCCCTCAGGTCTCCAGACTCCCGGCACAGTGCTCTCTCCTGCGCCTTGCTGCCTCCAGGAGGTGGAACTTGGGAGGCGCGTCCCCCCGAACCGCTCCGTTTTTGTCAGGCACCGGCTTGGTGTCAGGCCTCGCACTGGACACGGGGACGGGGGCACGCCGCTCACTCCCGTCCTCTTGGGGCCGACACCCCAGCAGGAGATGGACGGTTGTGACCACTGGCGCCTGGGAAGATGACCCTCCGCTCCTGTCTTTTCCTGTGATGCTATTACTTCCAGAGTTCCGTCCATCAGGAAGGTCTGCGGTGCTACCTTCCAACTGCCTCCAGAACCCCGACCCCTTCCTGGCACCTCTATGGCTCCCAGCATCGCCCAGCTCCGTGTCATCTGTCCCCTCAACTTCTGCAGTAGCCAGCTGTCTGGTCACCCTCCCTAGGGAATTCCCACATCAGAGTGGCCTTTCCACCGCGGGCCCTGCTCGTGGGACTCACACCGCTCTCACCCACCTAGAACAGAGCCCCAAGCCCAGATGGCAGCCCACAAGGGCCCGTGTGACCTGGCCCTGTCTTTCTGTCCTCTCCCACCCTCTGCTGCAGCCACACCCAGCTCCTGGCCAGACCTTCAACATATCAAGTACGTGTCGCCTCAGGGCCTTTGCACTTGCCGCTCTCTCTCTGCCAAGAATGCTTTTCCTTCAGTCTGCCCCATGGCCTGCGCCTCGCCCTCCTTCGAGTCTTTTGCTCGAATCTCTGCACAGCTCTTCTCGCGACCTCAATTGCGTGATATTCAGTGTCCTTTGTCTGTCTCCTCTCTGGTTGAAAGCTTCGCCGGGACGGGGGCTTTCCTGGGCTCACGGCTGTGTGCCCTGCTCCGAGAGCAGAGCTCGACACTCGATAATTGTCGTCAAGCGAGGGAATGCTAGGATCCCAGCTCCTTCCCAATAGCTGGGGGGCGCCGTGGGCACGCGTGGCCGGGCCACCTTCTCCTGCCTCCTTTCTCTCTGCTCCCTTTTTACCCTCACGGCACCCCCGTGACATGGGACTTCGCGGCTATCAATTCTAAATACGAAGGTGGTAGAAAAGGTATACAGGTCAAGGGCTCTGAGCCTGCGCTGCGTGAAAAGCTTACATGGGTTGTTTGTGGACCCTGAAAGTTCTCGCCCGTCACCTGGCTTTCCCCCACGCTCTTCCTTTCTGCCTGGGCTGCCCTCCTCTGACTTGGCCGGCTCTCAGCTGACCCCCGCACGCCCCAGCACGCCTCCCACCTCCTCTTGGCAGCACTCCCAGGAGGCCTCAGGAGGGGCGGCTCTTCCCCCGAAGCATCCCGGGCCGCCCCCAGCAACGCACGGTTCACCTTGGGGCATTCTCTGTCTCCGGAGGGCGAGCCCCCGGAAGGAGGGCTGGGCCGGGTCCTGAAGCCGCTTCTCTGATCCGAGCCCCCGGCCCCCTCCCTGGCCCCTTGCCCCACTTCCCCTCCAGCTCTCTGGCCATCGGAATGTCCTCAGCGTGCCCGCCCGAAGCTGAGCTCCCTGGAGCAGGGCTGGACCACCTCCTGCCTGCCAGCCCCTGGCCGGACAAGGCTGTGGATCGCTGGTATTTCAACCTCCCGCAGCCTGGGGTGTCGGCCCTGCCATCTCTATCTAATAGTCGGGGGAAATGAGGTGTGGAGAGAGAGCATGACTTGCCCGAGGTCACTCAGCCGCGGCAGGGCAGAGCAGGGAGGAACGGACCAGAAATCTCACCCAGAGCCGCGGGAGGCACCTTCTGGGGAGGCTACTCGGGCCTGGAGTAGATAGATCCCTGCTCGGAGCTGCGCGGTGCGTGCCCGGGGGTTGGGGGAGGGCCTGAAAGTCCCTTCCGCACGCACGGATACTTGACAAACACAGTATAAACCCACGCGCGGATGACCCGGACGGAGACACCTTCAGGTACGCACACGGCTGCCTCACGGATGCATTGCTCACGCACTCCACGCACGTGTGCACGTGCACGCACGCACACGCACACACGCACGCCGAGCCCAATGCATCCGACTCCGGGCCTGGGAGCTTGGGGTCCCCTGCCCAGCGCGGCGTGAGGCTCCGGGCCCGTCTCCCACTCCAGAGAGCCCGGGTGGACGCCTCGGTATGGAGTAGGACCTGTCCAGTCTTGCCGCGTGAGGGTGGGGACTCGGCCTGGCAGATTGGGTCTATCCTCCGCCCAGTCCCTGCCCTGGAGGCCACTGCACCCCTCCCCCCCGGCGACCCGGGCCTCCCAGCCCCCGGAAACTGCAGTCTCTCCACGGCCCCTGCGCGCCTGCCCGTATACCGGGTCTCGCTCCATCCCAGCTCTGGGGACCCCGTGCCTTCCGCTTACCCAGTCGCCGTCTGGCTGATGGGGGCCCTGCAGACCTGTTCTCAGAGCAGGGCAGAGGGCTGGAGCCCCGGGGAGCCAGGCCTGGCTCTCGGAACGGACACTGTCGCCAGCCCAGTCTTAGATCCTGGTCCCCTGTCCTGGAGGCCCCCGCTTACCTCTGGGAGTGGCAGGTGGGTGCCGGGCCTGCACGCAGGCCCCAGAGCCTCTGTTTGTCCAGGCCAAGGTCTCCCTACCCCCGCCGGCCAGCCCGGGCTGGATCAATGGCCCCGAGCCATGGCCAGGGTGTCTGGCCCTTGTCCCCTGTGGCCTGTGGCCCCAGGCTCCATGGGCCTTCTGCCGGGTTCGGGGCGGCACTGCGAGGGAGCCCAGGTAAACAGGCCGGCCAGAGGCAGGAGGCAGGCAGGGCCCGCCCCACCCCGCCCCGCCCCGCCCCGTGGGTGCCTCGGAGGCTGGCGAGCAGGTGCGGGAGACCTGAGCTCTCCCCTGAGGCCTGTTGCCTGGTGACGTTCCTGCCTGGTTACGGGTCCTGGTCCCCTGGAGCACGAGGTGGGGGCGGCCGAGGATGGGGGGCCGCGCGGAGGCCCGTGCGGTGGGGCAGGGGCTCACGCGGGTCTCCTTACCTACGCCGGTGACCCGGAGGCGCTAGGGGCCCGGGAGAGAACAGGAGACTGAGCCCCTGTGGTCCGGGAACAGAAAAGGAGAAAGCGGGGGG
This sequence comes from Paguma larvata, assembly GCA_030068075.1. Taxonomy (NCBI): domain Eukaryota; kingdom Metazoa; phylum Chordata; class Mammalia; order Carnivora; family Viverridae; genus Paguma; species Paguma larvata. The sequence continues at coordinate 10,698,533 of CM057828.1, read as the reverse complement.
CAGGGGCTGACGCTCTTTTCTGTTCAGCTGGAAATTTTTTCGGTTGCTGTCGGATTCCAGAGAGCCATGCTCTCCGTTTAGGCGGCGGCTGGCTGCAGGTGGCTTTTGAGCCCCAGAGAGGCGGCCAGTCTGCCCCGCGGTGTGCTCCTTGGTAAGCTCCACGCCAGGTGCCGGAGACTTCGTGCGAGCGGTGGAAAAACCTGGGTGAGAGTTTTTCGCACCAATGACACGTGGCCATGTTGGATTCAATACAAACGTTATTACAGTTCATGTCGTCTGTGTCTCTCTACGTTGTGTCAGGCGGCCGTTACCACCGACGACGAGCGAGCGGACGGAGCTGTGGCAGACAGGGAGGGGCGGACCCGGGGCTTCTCCGAAGCACATGTTGTGAACCAGGGTTCCCGGAACGAGCTCAGGCTGATCCGTGTCTCTCCCCTGAGAGGGCGGCCACCTAAAACCCTGTGTGCTGTGACACGTGGGTCCCAGGGAGTGTGTGAGCTTCGTGTTGGACGATGAGTGTGTGGAGAGCATGAGCTGTGTGGGTGGAGGGCGAGGGGTGAGTCAGGAGGGTGAGGTGTGAGTGGGGAGGGTGAGGGGTGAGCAGGAGGGTGAGGGGTGAGTGGGGAGGGTGAGGTGTGAGCAGGAGGGTGAGGTGTGAGTGGGGAGGGTGAGGTGTGAGCAGGAGGGTGAGGGGTGAGTGGGGAGGGTGAGGTGTGAGCAGGAGGGTGAGGGGTGAGTGGGGAGGGTGAGGTGTGAGCAGGAGGGTGAGGGGTGAGTGGGGAGGGTGAGGTGTGAGCAGGAGGGTGAGGGGTGAGTGGGGAGGGTGAGGTGTGAGCAGGAGGGTGAGGGGTGAGTGGAGAGGGTGAGGTGTGAGCAGGAGGGTGAGGGGTGAGTGGGGAGGGTGAGGTGTGAGCAGGAGGGTGAGGTGTGAGTGGGGAGGGTGAGGTGTGAGCAGGAGGGTGAGGGGTGAGTGGGGAGGGTGAGGTGTGAGCAGGAGGGTGAGGGGTGAGTGGGGAGGGTGAGGTGTGAGCAGGAGGGTGAGGGGTGAGTGGGGAGGGGGAGGGGTGAAGGACGCAAGCCCCAGGTGCTAGCCACAGGGACCAGCTGGGGAATGGGTGGGGGCACCTTCCCTGCCCCCCCCGGGACCCTGGGACCGAGAAATGCCTCGCCCCACCCTCTGTGGCCCCAGCCCCAGGAAGTCTTCCCTCCTGCCTCCACCCTCCCCTCCTCCCAGACCCAGGCCCCCACCCTGCTGCGGCTCCCCCAGGGAAGGGGACTCTCGGGCGGGTCGGAGGGACAGAGGCTTGCCTCTGGGCCGCATCCTGTCCTTCAGGCGGCAAAGTGGCCCCGGGCCACGCCGGCTGGCAGCCGGACAGCCTGTAAGCCCGATCTTGCTCAATCAGCATCCTCTGTACTTGGCGGCCACCGGGCCATTGATTGGCCACAGCCCGGGGGGGAGGGGCTGGGACGCGGGCGGGGGGCGCAAATCGCTGAGCGGGGTGTTTGAAAGCAAGAATGCAAGCGTGTCATTGCCCCAGGAGCTCAGAGAGCCACGGGCAGGGGACAGCCCGCCACGGAGTCGGGGCTTCTCGCTGTCAACAGGGCAACCATGTGCCCTGGACACCCTTGTCCCGTGGCGGGGGGACACATTCCACTCAGAGGAGACGAAAGCCTCGGGGTTCCCAGGGAATCTGCATTTCACATTAGCACTGGGTCCCCTTGGTCTCTAGGGACAGAGAAGCCACCTTGAGGCCACTCACGGAAAATTCCGTCTGCTTCTCACTACAGCATTCTCAGCCCCGGTTTGCAGAGACCTCGGCCCTGGTGACATTGAACGCCTGACTCCTGGTTTATCACATAAATGCGTACCACGTGCCTGTAACATGCCAGGCCCGTGCCGGTCACTGGGGACAGGGACACGAAGGAGACACATTTGACTTCTGCCCAACAGAGCTGGATGCCCTACCAAAGTCCTCGGTTTCAGGGGCGCCTGGGGGGCTCAGTCGGGTAAGCACCCAACTCTCAGTTTGGGCTCAGGTCGTGATCCCACGGTCGTGGGATGGAGCCCCGTGTTGGGCTCTGGGGGCGGCCTGGGGCCTGCTTGAGATCCTCTCTCTCTCTCTCTCTCTCTCTCTCTCTCGCTCTCTCTCTCTCTCTCGCTCTCTCAAAATAAATAACAACGACAAAAAGTCCTCGGTTTGAAAAGAAAACAGTCGTACATTCAAACCCAGTGCACGTTACTAATGTCGTTATTATTATTATTATTATGGATGTGACCTTTTTCGGAAATAGGGTTGTCACAGACGTACTGAGTTAATATGAGGTCACAGTGGAGCAGGGGCCTGCCCGACGTCCTTCGGAAAAAGGGGAAAAGCGGAGGCGGACACACGCCGGGGGAGTTCCATGTAAAGACCAAGGCAGAGATCGGGGTGACGGGTCCGCCGGCCAAAGACTGGCAGCGAGCCCCCAGAACGTAAGCAGGACATATGGAATAAACAGCTTCTCCCTCACGGCCCTCAGAAAGGACCGTCCGTGTCACCACCTTGATCTTGGGACGTCTGGCCTCCTGAGCTAGAAGATAGCACGTTTCTGTCGTGTACGGCGCTCGGCTTGCATTTGTCGCACAGCCACGTTTGGTGGACGCCACAGCCACACCTGCCTGTGTGTCCTGCTTCCCCCCGGGACTCCGCCCACAGCAGGTGCTCATGACTGTCCTCCAAAGAGGCCAAAGAGCCAAGATAGCTGCATTTTTCTCGGGGCCTTCGGGCAGCGCGGTAGCTTGGGGCCACGGAGCGGGGACGTGGGAAAATCTCAGGGACAGAGGAGGGGCGGCGGGGGCCAACTCATCTGAGCTCGGGAAAGCCAGAGCCCGAACTCCAAGCCCAGCCTTTCCGAACGACCCTCAAGTCACAAGGCTTCCTGTCTCTGCCTGCGCTCCCCGCTCCTAGACTAGGAACCCCACGAAGATGCAGGATGGTCTGTCCTGACCCCGCTGGATCCCAGCGGGGCACTCGGGACAAACGCGCCCTTGCTGAGTGAGCTAATGATGGTTATTGTCAATTCTCACAGCGATGCCTCCAGTCCAGGCTCGGGGGTGGGAATCCATGCTTCTGCTCCGCTGAGGAGGAGACCCAGGTTCTGGGACTAGAGGCTGCCGTGTCCCGGGTCCCGCAGCCCATGGCTGCTGGAGCAGGGACTCTGGCCTTGGCCGGATTCTTTCGATGGAAGGCGTGCCATTTTCCTAGGCCGCCACGAGGAATTTCCTTACCCGGGGCTTAAAACGACAGAAATGCGTTCTCTCACAGTTCTGGAGGCCAAGGTCAAATGTCAGAGACCTAGGCTCTCTCTGGAGGCTCTAGGAAAGATTCCTTCTGCACCCCTTCCTAGCTTTCGGCGTTGCTAGCAAGCCTTGGCGTTTCTTGGCCATTAGCAGCACGCCTCCGGTCTCTGCCTCCCCCGTTGGGTGGGCTCTCCCCTGTGCGGCTGAGTCTCTGTGCCCCATATCCCTCTACTTACAAGGACACCAGCCCTGTTGGACTTGGGGGCCACCCCTAATTGGGCGTGACCTCATCTTAAGTTGCTCACAACTGCAAAGGGCCTGTGTCCTAATAAGTTCAGGTTCACACAAGTTCCGGTACTCAAGAATGGCAGAGGGGGGGTATTCAGTCCAGTGCAGGAAGGAAGCGACGGTACCGTTCCAGTGGGGACTGGCCTAGGAGACACCAGCAGAGTCACCCCTCCGACTCAGCCTATGCCGTGGGCCAGCCGAGCCTCAGGGCTCAGGAAGGCTGGGGTGGACCGCGGACCTGGGGGTCCGGCCTTCCTCTGCTGGCCGAGCCTCTCTCCGAATCCCTTTGAGGAAATGCAGGCTCATAGGCCCGGGGGCTGCGGTGGGAGCCGAGGGGACAGGCCCCATGAGTCCCACCCAGGTGCTCTCCAGACTGGTGTTTGGGAGGCCAGAGCTCGCATAGGCTTCGAGGTGGCGTATTAGATTCCTAGGACTCTTCTAAAAAGGTACAACGACAGAAATTTATTCTCGCACAGTTCTGGAGGCTAGAGGTTCAGGACCAAGGTGTTCGTTGGCAGGACCAAGCTTCCTTTGAAGGCTCTAAGGGAGGATGCTGCCTGCCTCTTCCTTGCTTCCTAGCTTTGGATTGAACCCGATCCTTGGCATTCATTCAATCCCCGCTTCTGTCGTCCCATGGACTCTGTGCGTCTGTCTCTGTGTCCCTTCTTTCTTATAAGGACGCCAGCCATATTGGCTTAGGACCCCCCGATGACCTCATCCGACTGACATCTGCGAAGAGCCCCATCTCTGAACAAAGTCACAGTCACAGCTATCGGGAGTTAGGATCGCAGCATCACTGGGGACACCAGTTCGACCCGCTCCAGGCAGCGGGGAGAGGGGTGGGAACGGGTTGCTTATTGGCAAGGCGGCGGACTGCTGTTTCCAAGGTCCATGTAACCCGGAGTCCTCAAGTCGCTTCGGAAGCGTGTCCCCTCTTCCACCTGCGTGGCTTTACCACCGCCTCGGTCTCCCCGCTCACAAGCACGGGTGTAACCTGCCGCCTCTTCCTCCGGTGGCCTCCGGAGCCTCCCTGTGGGCCGTCTCGCGGCTGGGAGGAAAGGACCCTCCATGAACTGAAGTCGCCTTGACCAAGTCTTTAGAGGCTGCCCAGGCAACAGCCCCGGAGGCCACCGCTGTCACCTCTGTCCAGCACACGGTGCACGTACAGCAGCTCGCTTATCTCTTATGAAACTAGTGTCAGCACCAAGACGGTACCGGCTGGCGCTGGGGGGCAGACAGACAGTGGGACAGACGACAGACTGTTCTCTCAGCACCGGGCGGAGAACGAGGCCCTCAGCAGCACTCAGGGACCCTCCTTAGGAGTGAGGGTCCGCCAGGGTGGCCCGTCATCGATTCGAGTGTGAGGCCTCTCGGGAATCACTGCCTCAGTGGCCCTACTTGTCTCACCTATAAGGGACTCGAGGCTCCTAAGGGTTTCCAGGACCCTTACGGAGGTCCTAGGACTTTGTGACTTTGTGATACAGCTAACCAGACACAGGACTGACCTCATCCCCTCATAAGAAAAATGGCCATTTTGGGGCTCCTGGGTGACTCAGTCGGTTAAGCGTCTGACTTTGGCTCAGGTCGTGATCTCATGGTTGGTGGGTTCGAGCCCCTCGTCCGGCTCTGTGCTGACAGCTCGGAGCCTGGAGCCTGCTTCGGATTCTGTGTCTCCCTCTCTCTCTGCCCCTCCCCGACTTGTACTCTCTCTCTCTCTCTCTCTCTCTCTCTCTCTCAAAAATAAACATTAAAAAAGAAAAGAAAAAGAAAAATGGCCATTTGACTCCATTTTACAGGTGAGAAAGTGGCGGCTCGGAAAACAGAAGTCACTTGTCAACATCACACAGCCGAGAAGTGCCGGGATTCCAACCCAGGACCCCCTGATGTCAGATTCCCCTCCGCCCCCACCGTCCCGTGTCTGTATCCCTCCCCCTTTGGGCCCCTTGACCCCTTCTGTCCCAGCTCTGTCCTCTGGCCTCCGTCTGCAGGTGCAGTCAGAGGAGGCCTTGCGAGGCCCCGGCCTGGCCCCTTGCCACTTTCCCAGCCAGAGGTCAGGGGAGTGGCTTCTGATCAGGGGTTGGGGGGGGGTGTTGAGAGTTACGGCCTCAAGCCACAGGCGGGGACACAGAATGAAACTCCCCATGCGTCACCCAGCCTGGCCTCTCCTCCGCTGCAGGGCGGTCCCTCCTGGCAGCGGGGGCTCCCGGAACCCCTTGGGGGACGGAGACCCCGGTGAGGGGAGGTCACACAGCAAGGCTCCAGCAGGGCGTGGGACCGGAACCCCAATTACCCGCCTCCCAGGCCTGTGCTCTCCCCAGGTCTCTGCCCGAAAATAAATTCTGAAGAATAAAAACCACTAGGCAGACGGTCAATAAAAAAATTTCCAAGGCCCGCAGGATTTCAAGTTGCGATGTGTACGTGTCCATTTTTTTCTGGTCCCCAAATGCTGTTACAGCCAGGGCTCCTCCCCTGCGGGCAGCTGAGCTCGAGGGCCCGGGTCCAAAGCGCATGCACCATCCAAGGCTGGAGGCATAAAAGGTTTTCCAAGGAGCGGCTTGCTTGCTGTCCTCCGGAAGATGCTTCCAGCGCTGGCTCAGGGCCACCCTGAGCGCCTCTCTCCTCCAGATACTTTGTGTCATCAGGGCAGCAACCCAGGTGCGGCTGCGAGCGAGCCTGGGCACTCTGTCTCTTCTGCCGCCCCCGTCGGTTCCAAGGTATATGCAAGTCCAGGTTCTTGGACCCTCTATGTCCTTCCCTCCTTCCCTTCCTCCTTTCGCCCATCCACCAATATGCACATTCACTCTCTGAACGCGCCGCGGCAGGCGCTGGGAGGGACAGCCGTGGGGACGAGGGCCTGCGAGATCCTTTAGCGTCCCTTCAAGAGCTGCCTTTCCTGAGCCCTGAGCACACGTCAGCCTGTACGCTAAGCACATTGTGTTAGGAACTCGCTCGATCCTCACCGCAACACCGTGAGAGGAAAAGGGAGGTACTATACTGAGCCCGTTGTAGGGATGCGAAGGCTAAGGCACAGAGTGGGCGATGCCTTGCCGGAGGCCACACAGCTAGAACTCAGTGAAGCAAGGATTTGAACCAGGAGGACTTTAACCCCCACCAGGGCCAGTTTTTCACTGATTTTCAAGTGTGCAAAGGTCTCGTAGCCCACCCAGTCTCTCACCCGCCCAGTAAAACAGGAATGGCCGAGTTTCTGAGCTCTGTGTCACAGGTGAGGACAAGAGGTTCCGAGAGGACAGCACACGTCCCCCAGTGAGTTTGGCAGGGGGGGTGGGGTGGGGGTGGTGCTGGAACCCCGGGCCCTCACCCCTGCATTCTACTATCTCGAGGCCACTGTTGCCGAGGGGGTGGTGGGGTGGTGGGGTAAGCGGTTGAGTTGTTGATTAAACTTAGCTCAGCGCCGGTGCCTGGGCCTGGCCACTGTGACAGCCGGGACATCCCCTCGGCTGGCTCGTTCAGAGACATTTTCCACCACCATGATATGACACACTCGAGGCTCCCGTGGCGGGGCCTGGGGGGCGGGGAGGGGGGTGGGGGGGTGGGTGGCGACGGGCTGTGGGAAAGCAAGGCCGGAAGTGCTGAGTGGGGAGAGAGATACAGGCTGGGGGGGGGGGGAGAGGTGCCCCGGGGGCAATTCCAGGAAGCCAGGACGCAGAGGGAGGGAGGAGCTGGCGGGAGACGCCTCGTCTTCCTCTGTGCACCTGGCCTCATGCCACGCTGGCCACAGAGGAGGCTGGCTAGTGCCCCGTCTGCGCCCAGGGTGGGGGAGTGACCGTGGAGAACACGGACCAGCGAAGGGACAGCCACAGCCTTCTCTGTGCGTCCTGAGCCCTTTACTGGCAGTATGCTGACTGGGAAGGTTCTGGAGGGCTCTCCTAAATTGGGGAGGGAGGAGGGACACGTCGCCCGGGGCTTTAACCAGAGACGCTCTGCCACCCTCCGGCTAGTTTGGGATACAGTTGGCCGAGGAGGTGGAAGGATCAGAGGGGCAAATGGCAGGGGGCGGGCCCACCGAGGCAGAGCCTGAGCAGAGATCCGAGCTCAAGGCTATGCTGCTGGGTCACAAGGGTGGGGATGGTTTCCACTACAATGACAATCATGGGAAGCGGGCTGCTGTTTTCGCTTTCTGATTGGTGGCCAGGAAGCTTCGAACGGAATTTTCCTCATTTTTTTTCACTAGTGTAATTGTCTCCCGTGCAGCCCTGTATATGCAAAGGGCCCAAAGCTTTGCAGCTACCGGTACCTGAGTTTGAATCCCAGCTCTACCAACCATCGGCTGCGTTTTTAAACTTCCCCGAGCCTCAGTTTCCTCATCTGCAAAATGGGGGGCATAACACCTGATTTGCTGGGTGTTTTCAGGAGCTGAGGATAACACTCGGTAAGTACCCGTGTCTAAACGTGCTCCTTAACCTCTTTTGAAGTCACCCGGGATGCCGGTAATCAAGAGGGCGGCAGAGGGTTATTCGCCCCAGGATGGACTGTTTCCTCCGTACTTTGCTCGGTGACCACGGACACTGGAAGTTGCTCGGGGTGGGATCTGAGAAGTGGGGGAGCGAGCCGGGATACCAGATGACTGGGGAGGTGAGGAACAAATATTGTTCGAGAAACTGGAGATCCGAGAGGCTGGAAGGCCTGCCCACCTCTCCCTCTTCTTCTCTTATCCCCCGATCTGCCCAGCTGCCTCGTGCTGCCCACTCCGCACCTGACGGATCTCATGATCCGCGGCCCTCGGCTGCCTGCGTCCCAGCTGGTGCCGCTCCTCCCCCTGCAATCTGACCCAGGCAGGCCTGCCTCTGCTCTGATCTTTCAGCCCCTCCCGGCTGCTTCTTCCCTGCCCCGTCCCCGGAGGCACAGGCTCTGATCCACACCGGACACGTCACACAGTGGCTTCTGGCCCGTCAGTCCACCACGTGTAAGGGGGCCCTGCATTCTGCTCGCCGCCAGCTCAAGTCTCTCATCAGACACGGTGGGGACAGCCGTGTTCCCTGTGTCGGCTAATAGGCCCCTCTCAGCTTTCCAGCCCCCATCCCTGCCTGGAAAATCGGAGCCTGGGAAGATAGGGCCTTCTACGGCAGAAGGAATCTGAGGGATTATCTGGTCCAGATATGCCACCAGGTGCCAGCTATGATCCATCAGGACCTGCCTACAGAATCTAAAGCTGTACCCAAACTTTGCAGGAAGGAGAGCCATGATCGATTAGCGATGTCTGGGATGAGTGGGTGTGATTGATTAGTGATGTCTGCCATGGGTGCAGCTTTATGTGTGTGTATATATAATTTTATTTATATTTATTATATTCTGCTTATATTCTATTACTTCATATTATATTAAATGTACATATTAGTTCTGTTTTTATGATATTTTTATTTTCCCATGAGACCATGACACAGCTGGTGCCTGGGCACAGAATAAGACAAACCTGACTCCTATTAGTGAAAATGCTATTCCTTTTATAATCTTTTTGCTTTCTCCCTGTTTGGTGCTGGCATATCTTCAACAGCCTCCCAGTACTTGCTAATCTCCTCCTTAAACTAAGAGAGCAGATTTCCAGCAGGGAATGGATCGACACATTCTGTTTTATTTTATTTACTTTTTAGAGTTACCTTTTATTTATAGAGAATATCTGGTTTTCCATTTACAGAAGCAACACAAAGATTCATCTTTAAATACAGGTAAACAAAACAGTGAATGGATTTAAAGAAAAATATTAAGGGAACAGTAACGGACGTGGCACACACAAGCACTGAAAATACAAATAACACACATGACCAAGGCTTGGGAAATGTAACTGGAGAACTCGTCAAACTTGCAGCCGGGCTTCGCAGGTGGTCCCGGGACACAGAGCAAGGGTCCGTGCGCGCGGTGCTTGGGTCCGAGGCTCAGATCAGAACTGAGGACCTCTGTGGCCCAGAACACACAGCAACCTACGGCGGGAGGTGGGAAGTGAGATGGCCGGGTAATTAAGCTCTTCCGCGGTGAGGATCCAAGACTCAGGCAAATCTCAGGAAAGGGGAGTTTATTTTGGACATAAGGAAAACAAGAATCTTGAGGGAACAGTCGGTAGCCTCCATGGCAGCAGGATTCTCTGTAATAAACCCGGCGCTCTCCGCTAACCGCACTGAACTCCTCCCCTCCCGCCTTCTCCGCACGCACCTGCTCCCAGGTGCCTCCCTCCCTCTCTGAGTGCAACCGCCCAAGACTGAGAGTAACCCGATTGGCCAGTTCGGGCCCGGCCCCTCTGATTGGACAGAGCTTATGTTCCGAGCCAGCTCATAGGCTGCTTGCCAGCCTATGGGTGGGCTTGTGTCAGGGTTTGTGTCAGGTGCCCAATCAGCTGGGAGCAGGGCCTATAAATAAAGGCCCAGAGCGGTCGCCGCGAAGTTTGGATGAGGTCTTTTTCCTTGCTGAGGTTGCTACCGTGGGAGGAAGATTGTGACAGGCGTCTCAGGTGTGCTCAGTGCCAGAGCCAGGGGGAAGAGAAATTGAGAGGTGGCGGAGAGCACCAAGATGGAAGGAGCCAGCTCTGAGTGTGTTTGTGTTGGGGGAGGGAGGATTGCCGTAGTAAGGGGATGAGCCTCGTGCTGGAAGGGGCCTGCCGGAACCTAGCGGGCATGGGGCTTTGCCTCCCTGAGTCTTGACCTCAGAAGGGTGGAGGCGCGGGGGGTGCTCTGTGAGGTGGAGGATCCCCCCCGTGTGAAGGCGGCCGGGCACAGGGAATCCAAGCAAGATGGTACCAGATAGTTCATTATTTCATCCAGGGATTCTGATGGGTGCCAGGCACACCGTGTCAAGCGCAGTGAACGGAGTTGCGCTTCCGGAGGGGCTGTGCGGGCCCCCGAGCCACGGAAGAGATCCCTGCCGTAGAGGGTGGCGTGGCAGGGGCCCAGATCTGGGCTCCCCGTGACAGCATCAGACCTGCCACTTCAGGGGGGGGTCACTTTCCAGCAGCGTCCCTTAGGAGTCTGCGAAGCCGCTATGGAAACATCCAGCCAGCGTCCGCTCTCCCGGGGGATTTGTGTCCTACTGTGGTAAGGATACAGCAGCTAAACGTCGTGAGGTGACAGAGGGCGAAGCGACCGAGCCACTTTGTCTAGCCATCCCTGCGACCCCGAGAACTGTCCCTCCAGCACGGCAGCGTAAAGCTTTGGCACGTTACTGGAAGCAGTGTTTGCCTTCCAAGGGAAGCCGATCTGACACTTGAGGGGTTGAGGGAGCATGTCCCCTAGATGAGGGAGGTGCTGCGGGCCCGGCGGAACAGGTGTGGGGGCAGGAGGGAGCTGCTGGCGGCTCAGGAGGACCATCGGGAGGGTTCCGGAAGGGAATGTCCTGACACGAAGTTGGGGGAGCAAGGGCCGGACGGAGAAGTGGGGCCGAGGGCAGGGAGGAGCCGCGGCAGGGTTTTAAAGGAAGGGCGCCATAGATGATGTTCGGGAAAGGCAAAAAGCCTTGGGGCTCTGTGATGAGTGAGGGAGCCGGGGAGTCACGGCGCCCGCACCCCCTGCACTGGGGCCACAGGACCAGGGAGCAGCAATGGAGGCCTTTGGCAGGGAACGGCCACGTGTGCCAGGTTCGGTGGGGGCCCTCTGGGTCGAGAGGCCCCGGGGACAGCTAGAAACCGAGCGACCCAGCAGCGGGCAAGCCTTGAGGATAACAGGTCCTCAGCTGGACCTGACACGACCATGGGCAGTGACCCGCCTGGCCACCTGTCTACACCGAGCGAGCTGGGTCCTGATCCTGCAGCTCCTGGAGGGACAGGTAGGCATCGGTGTTCAGGGTCAGGCAGGAGGGAGGGGCTCTGACCTGGCCTTTCCCGGGAGGGCTGGCCCAGGGGAAGCTGACCCTGACCCTCTCCCCAGGGCCAAGGCCAGGGCTGGGGTCAGGGTCAGGGTCCGGGACCTCCTCTCTGGCTCCTCCCACCTCACACTCCTGGGGGGGCTGGCTGTCCCCCGGCTCAGGCGCACCTGGCGGGGGAGGCATCGGGGGTTGGGGGGCCCAGTCTCTGGGAGCTGCCTCCTGCAGAGAGGGGGCCGGCTTCTCCTCCTGAGCTCCAGTGCCCCCCAGGGCAGTGTTGGGGGCGCCCGCGCCGCCGGGGAGACCGGGAGAGAAGAGCAGCAGGCCGTCCCCAGGGGGGAAGGTGCAGTATGCCTCGTCCTCCCCCGGCGGAGGCAGCAGGGGCGGGAGGAGAGACCCCTCAGGTGCCCCGGGCCCGCCCTCCTCGGGCTCCTCTACGCAGGGGTCATAGGTGAAGTACACCTGGCAGGCCTCGATCTCCAGAGCATCCGGGAGGTGGAAGAAGAAGTAGCCCTGATTGGTGAAGCAGCTGGTCAGTGAGTGGCCGCTGGTCTCGGCCAAGGACGAGGAGGGCGCCTTCTCCTGCTGCAGCAGGAGCAGCTGTGTGGCCTTGGCGTCCCTGTCCAGCACCTCCAGCGGGGAGATCTCGGGTGCCGGCGTGGTGGGGTTGAAGGAAGACGAGGGGAAGGGCGAGGAAAGCCACTTCTGCCGGGAGAAAGAGCGGGCGGAAGGTGAGGGCGCCTCCTCTGGACTCTCAGCCACAGCTCCTAACTACGGTCTCCTCAGGGTGGCCGCCTCCAGGAAGGCCTCCCTGACTGTTCACCCCGCTCTGGATCAGCCCAGGGAGCTGCTTGCCGTAGGCACCCAGGCGATGTGTTGTTTCAATGAGGGACTATTTTATCGAGCACCTGCGGGGAAGCCTGGCCCTGAGCCCGGCACCAGCAGAGGGTCAAATCCTCGGCGTGTCTGGCGGGGCCCGGCACCAGGGAGTGAGTCAACCCAACCATCGTCAGAGCAGAAAGGGCCCCGTGGCACGTCTCGTTCACTTTACAGCTGCCCGGAGAGGGGACGTGCCCCGGGGCCGATCACCCAGGCGGCTGGTGGCAGAGCAGGGACCGAGGCTCCCGACTCACGGCGCCGTGGAAAAAAGCCTCTGGCGAGTACCTGGTGGCCCTGCCACTCTCCTCTCCCTCCCAGTGCCGCGTAGCCCCCACCTCCCCGAGTCCTCCTTCCCGGAGAGAAGAAAGAGCCCACCAGAGCACTTCCCGCCTGCCCCGGGGAGGAGGGGGCGGCCGGAGGGCCCCTGGCAAGAGCCGAGACCCAGGAGTGCCACGTTCCAGTCCCGGCCCCGGCACTCACTCACTGTGCGACCCCGGGCAGGTCACCGCACCTCTCTGAGCCTCGATGCCACAACGGGTAGCCACCTCTTTTCCTGACTGCTGGGAGCCCTCAGCAGCTGGACTAGGCACCCCTGTCCCCAGGCACCCCTGTCCCCAGCAGGCTGGGAGGAGCGGGGGCTCCTATCCCTCAGCAGGTCGGGGCTGGGGGTCGAGGTGGGGGGGTGGGCAGGGTCTGGCACCAGAAGAGGCGGCGGAGGAGGCCAGGGCCGGCTGAGCGTGCAGCCAGAAGGAGAGGCCCGTCCCGTGACCAGCGCCGGTGTGCCAGGGCCTGGCCAGCCCCCCCCCAGAGGTGTGTGTGGTCAGCCACTTCCTGGGCCTGGGCCTCCGTCCATGGTGTCCTGAAGGGGGGGGGAGGGGGCCACACGCGCTCACACACTGGCACGCACACTCCCGTGTCCCGTGGACGGGGCGGTGGGCCTTGCGGCCTTGTAACTAGAGGCCCTGGGGTCGAGAGAGAGGAGCGGGCCTCCCCTCCTGACACAGAGGAGAGGACAAGGGTCCCTCTTGGCCAGCCCCAGCCCCCAACCGCCTCGCGCATTCCTCGGGATACCCCCCTCCACCCCCTAGGTCCGGGGCAGGCATCTGGACCTGGGGATGAGCTCACGGGAAGATGGGGTGGCGTGCACCTCTCCGGGAAGGAGCTCACGCCCACCCAAACTGCCCGAGTCCCAGAGAATCTAGAGAGTCAGCCAAGGCTTGCATGAACGCCCCTGCCGATGGCGAGCTCACCACCTTTAGGGCTTTAGGACGGATTTTAAGGAGATCAAGAGAACTCCGCATCAAGAGAAGGTAGCTCAGATAGCCCCGGCCTTGGGAGTTTTCCAAAGAATTCCGGAAGGGGCCCTGATCGCCCATAACGGAGAACCCCAAAGCCGGCTCTTGACAGCTCTGGGCCCAGGGTGGCTTTCCAGCCCCTCAGGGTTCCTTCCAATCTCCCCCCTCCCCCCCCAATCTAGCGAGCCTGGGGAGGGGAGGGTGACAGAAACAGCCCACCACATCCCCCACCTCCCCTGACACTTCCTTCCTGAAGCGAGTGTGGGCTCGGGGAGGGGAGGCGGCTGAGGTTTAAATGGGGTGCAGAGTGTTACTACTCTCTGGGCCTGCGCTTTGGCCGTGAACCTGCGTCGAGCGGTGAGGCGTGGCTGGAGGACTTGCGAGCGTCACGGAGGGTCACGGAGGCGGCAGGGAGCCTGCTCGGGGACTTGTGCGGGGCCGGAGGAAGCCCTGCGCCCGTGAAGAGCGTGCGCACGCGCGGTGGGGTAGGCAGGATTCGGCCCGGCGAGTCCCCGCTCGCTCAACAGACTGGTGACGGTAATTCCAGCCAGGGCCCCTTGCGCGCTTACCGTGGCCCCAGGCGACGTGCTCGGGCGCAGACACCCGGGACCACTCTCCCCCCCCCGCCCCCCCGTATCACAGGTGAGGAAACTGAGCCTCGGGAAGTGCTCCGACCTGCCCAGCATCACGCAGCCAAGCAGGGGAGGAGCCACGATCAGAACCCAGGCGGTCTGGCTCAGACAGCAGGTGCCGTTTGGCCCCAGAAGGCTGGTGGCAGAGCTGGGGCGAGGGGCCCACTCCTGCCCCCAGAGGCTACTCAACTTCGGCGTTTTGTCTCCTTGGCGCAGAGCGCAAACAGGAACCCGCTCGCACCGCCGCCCACCCTCCGGCCGGCCCAAGCCACCCCGCCACCCACGGGCATCCTACCTGGAAATCCCCCCCATGCTCCGACTTCAGCTGGGAAAAGAATTCCGACGGGTCCGGGATGTGACATTTCAGAACCTTCTTCAGCCTGAACGGGAGAGAGGGAGAGGGAGGGAAGGCGGATGAGAAGGGAAGGGGGCCGTGGTGTCCTGGCGGCACCCCCCAGCCCTGAAGGGAGGGCACGGAGCCCCGCCGCATACGTTCGTTTGATCAATCTCAAATGACCGTCCAGTAAGGGCGGGGACTGTGCTGGGGCCAGGGGACACAAGACTGGCAAACAGAGAAGGTCCCCGATCTTAAGAAGAGACAGACACAAACCGAGTGTGCAACATCATCATTCACTCTATAGAAACAGAAAGCAGCGGGCTGTGAAAGAGAAAAATGTGGGCATGCCGGAGGTGGGGGGCACATGAGCCAGACGGGCCAGAGACCACACAGAGCCTGATGTCTGGAGTAGAGTGAACCAGGAGGAAGGAGGTAAGAGAGAGGCCAGATCATGGGTCTCCTAGCTCAGGCTGTCATGGATGGTGGTTGAGGTTGTGCACTGCCCAAGGGCACCTGGCTTTTTTGGGGGGGTGGGGGGTAGTGAGTGCGGGCTGAATTCCAGCCCATGCTCTGCTTGCCCAGCAGAGTGCCCCGATATCTGTATGCCTCTGCTTCCAAATGTAGTCAGAGCCTCAAGGCCCCAGAAAGCCTGGCTGCCCCACAGATGTCCAGGCTCCGGTCTGCCCCCTGCTCGACGCCAGCCACATCTGCTCCCTGAACTCTCAGGCACTGTCCTGCTCCTCCCTCCTTCCCACGTAGGGCCTTTGCACACCCCGTGTCTTCTGTTTGGGATGCACGCCCCAACCCCCTCCACCCTGCCTGGTTAGCTCCCCCTTCAGGTTCCCAGGGAATCCTCACTTCCCTGGGGGAGCGTCTGGCAGACACCCCTCGGCTAGGGCTCCTCTCCCCGTGGTCTGCTCCGAATACACAGAGCGCCTTCCTCTACTGTCCTGTTAATGGCCGGTCATGGTATTCGCGAATGGTGAATAAATAGCCATGAGCTCCGTGAGGCTGGGATCGCATGCCCTGGCGCTCCCAGCACTCAGCCCCAGGCCTGGCACCGAGCTGGGGCCCAACGAGTAAAGAAATAAACCAACGAATGCCCGGACCTAGAGAGACCCGTGAGGACACACGCACAGACAGCTGGCACACGCGCGGGCACACACGCTCAAGATTCTAAGAGTAATGCTCTGGCCAGGGTTCCAGGGGGCTCCATCTTCAGGGGTGGGTGACAGGGAAACGCCAGGCGTTAGGCAGGGAGGACTCTTGGGAGGGCAGAGGGAGCGCCGGTGTGTGGGAGCAGGGGGCCCGGCCTAGAGCCTGACCTGGCAAGGGGTGCGTACGTCAGGCGAGAGCATGAAGGAGCATGGGGGGCGGGGGGCGCGCTCACCACAGCCCGATGTACCGGCAGTTGGCCAGCAGGTAGACCAAAACGATGAAGCCTAAGGCACTGCTCACGCCCATGACGATGTGGCCCAGCCAAGGAAAGGGCACAGCCTCCTTCCCTGCGGCTGCGTGGGGGGGGGCGGCAGGAGAAGCAGGGAGAGGGGTTAGAGAAGGGCCCCCACTCGCCCAGGGCCCTCCATCACCGCCCCGCTGCCGCCCTGGCGCCGAGGGACAGGCTGACCTCGCCCCGAGGCCGTCACAGTTCCCAGCTGGCCCAGCAGCCCTGCTGTGTGCCAGGCTGACCCCAGGGCATTGCAGGCGTCCTCACAGCAGCCCTGCCGGCCGTCGGGGGACCCACTTTACAGGTGAGGAAACTGAGGCTTCAAGGTGCAAGCCGGCCCCCGACCGCGCTGCAGGGTCCCATCGAGTGGGCTGACGACAATAGCAGATGAGCCTGACCGGGGCTGAGCCCTGGACCCCATCCCTAGGCCGCCCCTACCAGCTGCCCTCCGATCACACCCCAGCCACCCCTTCCCCGCCCCCCCTCCCCCGCCATCTTAGCTCCGCCCCACCCCTTCAGCCCACTGGTACCTGCGGGCTTCGTCTGGAAGGTCAGGGGCTGACTCCAGGGGCTCCAAGTCTTGTTTTTGCCTAGCTGGGGCCTGACCCGCACTTGAAGTTCATACGAGGTGTCTGGAGTGAGTGTCTCTAGACAAATCCATTGCTGGTTCTGCTGGAGGGTCAGCACGGAGGCCTCCTGGGGCAGAGACAGGCGGGGGGCTGTCAGAGCGGAGGGGTCCCCACAGCCCTCCACACCTCCCGTGGTGGGGCTGCCTGGGAGGCTGAGCAAAGAGTCCCTTCCTGCCTCCCCTCCAGCCTCCATGCGCCCTTACCCGGTCCTACCAGAAGGCCCCCTGCCCCGACTTCCCGGTGCTGGGGCCCCAACCCCAAGCTCGTCCCGAACCCCTCCCTCTCACTCAGCCCTCCCCCCTCACAAAGCCTGCCGCCAGCCGGTCAGCTGGTTCCCCCCCGCGGAACCCCTTCTCTCCTCTCCTTCCCCCATCTCGGGCAGGGGCTGGTCTCCCTCCTTCCACGCAAACTCTGCTTCTGTCTATTTTCCAGGCTCCCAGAAAGGATTTTCCCAGAGGCCCCTCCCAGTCTGGATCACTCTTGTTGCCTCCCCCTCCCCCCGCCACCCGTCCTCAGACACGCAAGTGGCGTCTTGTCTTTTGAAGGGTCTCTTTCCTGTGCTCGGCAAACCCTCCCCAAATCTTTGCAAGGGCTGCTCCTCCTTGGGCCTCAGATCCCAGGGCGGCCTCCTGGGGCACCGGCGAGTCACCCCATTCAATTTCCAGGGTCGCACTGATCAGTATCCCACGCCTCCAGCGCCCCGTCTGCGGCCAGTCCCCGCCCTCCATGTGAGTTTCCTGAGGGCAGGGATCCGGTCAGTTTCATCCTCCACCCTCTTTCCAGCCAGGAGCACACAGCGTTTGCTGAGCGAGTGAGCAAATTGGGGAGCGGGCAAGTGGACGGCCAGGCGACAGACCCCCGTGGGTGCCGACCACACTGGATTTGAAGAACGGAAAGGTGGCTTCCCAGGGCCTCTGAGATCTCTTGGCGACGGCAGGCGCTGGCCTCTTGGCTGGGCAAAACCTTGCCCTGGTGCCGGCCTGGCATCTGCCACCAGCTGGAAGCTCGGGACTGCCGGGGGGGGGGGGGCCACATGGAGGGAGGGGGAGATGGGAGCTGGCAGTACAGAGCAGCAGCAGGGGCCGCCTCGGGGCCCCCGTGGCCTTGCCGAGATGAAGGCGGGACAGGGCGACAGGAAGGAGGACTCAGGTTAGGTCGGCCGGGGCCGTGCCCTCACCTCCCAGCTGTGGCCCAGGGACCTCTTCCGGACCTCGAACTCCAGGTATCTTTCAATGTAGTGGGAGGCCTGACGGACCTTCCAGGTGATGTTGCATCTGTGGGTCCCGAGGTGGGTGACCCGGAGGGAGTCGGGGGCCACCAGGCGAACTGCAAGCAGGAGAGGGACGGCGAGAGGGAGGAAGGGTGAGTGAGCTTGGGGGGACGCTGGGACCCGGCGTCGACGCGATCAAACCCAGACGTGCCCCCACCTCCACCTTCGAATCCGCTCAGCCTCCCTCCCGGGTGCCCTTCCCGGGGACGTCCTCACCTGTCGTGGAGAAGCCCATCCCGCCACCCACCCGCTGCGTCTCTCCCGCACCTGTTTTATTTTCCTTCCCAGCGCTTAGCACCGCCTGACATACGAAATCTCTCTTTTCAGCTCTTCCTTCACTTTCTGTCTCCCCCACCAGACCGGGGGCTCCCTGAGGGTGGGGAGTGTATCCTCTGATGTACCCTCGGTGCCTGGAACCTACTTGAAATGTACTAGGCCCTGGATTAAATAGCTGCAGGATGAAAACAAATCAAGGCAGGCCGTTCTCTGCGCTCAGACTTGATCTGAGGGCTTTACAGGGCTCGTCCCCTTTAATTTAATGTAATCTCCTTAATCTTCTGGGATTATAAGGTTTTATGATTCTGAAGTTAAACCCAGCTACGTTTTTATAATTCCGGGACTCTGTAGAACGACGTGAATATTACTAAGTGAATGTCTACCGAGCACGCGCTAAGCAGTTTCTGTGCCTGGCTCACGGACTCTTCGCAACCACCCAGGTTCGGCTGGTAACTGATTCTCCCCCTGTTCCAGATGAGGAAACTGAGGCTCAGACACGGTAAGTGGTCTGCCAGGCAGGCCCCGTTCATTTAAAGCAGGGCTGCATTTAGAGCCCTGTCCAGCGGGGCGCCTGGGTGGCTCAGTCCATTAAGCGTCCGACTTCAGCTCAGGTCATGATGTCATAGTTCGTGGGTTCGAGCCCCGCGTCCGGCTCTGTGCTGACAGCTCAGAGCCTGGAGCCTGCTTCAGATTCTGTGTCTCCCTCTCTCTCTGCGCTCCCCCCACTTGTGCTCTGTCTCTCTCTCTCAAAAATAAATAAACATTAAAAAACAAAAAGAACCCTGCTTGGCTCTAGCCCTCTCTTCCTTAGAGATGGCCCCTCCAGAGTCTGGGGCTGGAGCTGGACATCCAGTCATTCAACAAAGCTTCCCAGAGCACTGCCCAGATAAGCCCTGGGGCCGAGTCCTTGGAGCAGAGACAGAGAGAGGACAGACACTCCACCCTCAGGGAGCTGACAGCCCAGTGAGGGAAACAGTCCCTGGGTGAGGACCCAGGACATAAACACCATGAAGGAGGAGGCACGAGGGTCTTGGAGACTCTGGGGAGGCCTCCTGGAGGAGGTGACTCTTCACCGAGCCTTGAAGGATGAGTGGGAACTTTCCCGGTGGGAAGAGCCTTCCGGGCTATGGCGCCCTCAAGTGCAAGGGCTCAGAGGCATGGAGGGCCAGCTGACTTTGGAGAGCTGGACTTGGACTGTGGCAGGAATAGGAGGACCGGGAAGCCGGGGCCAGGTCCTGAGCCTCGGATAGCAGGGTAAGGAACCAGGGCGACACCCCGAGGGTCGCAGCAGGGGACGGGTCACACGGGGGTGCCGAGAGAGAGACCGGGGCAGGGAGGACCCCCAAGGGAAAGGCAGGGAAGGAGGTTCCCAGCCTGCCCCCGCCCCCCCCTGCTTCCCGGTTCTTCACTCACGGTTCTCAAAGGGCTTGAAGCTCTGGGTCCTCAGCACCCTCCACCGCTCCCCTTCCCGGCACGTCACCCGCAAGGTGACCAGGTCCGCCGAAGTCAGACTCTGCGCCTGCAAGGGAGGGAGGGCGTGGGGAAGGGGCGTGCGGAGGACAGGGGAGGGGGAAGACGGAGACGGGAATGAAGGCGGAGCCCCTCCAGCAAAGGCAGAGCCCGGCGTTGTCAAGGGGCGCATAGTAACGGTTTCTAGCTTTGCAGGTCAGACGGTCTTGGTCGCGACTGCTCGACTCCGTTGCCGTCCTCCAAAGGCAGCCAGACACAGCCCGTAGGAGAATGGGCGTGGCCGTGTGCCAATAAATCTTTATTTACACACGCAAAGAGAAACCAGACACGAATTCGACCCATGAAGGGAGCTGCCTTGAAAGGGAAGGAGTTCCCCATCCCAGGAGGGGTGCAAGCAGGATGAGCCCCCAGAGATGGAGACCGGAGCGATACCTGTGTGATAGCTTTGCGTGTGAAGGCCTCCCCTCCTCCATCTCGCCCCGACCCCACACCCTGACTTTTCTGGAAGGAAACGGTCAGGTGTTGACCATCTCCCGTGGGCAGGCAACGCTCAGGTGCCTTAGCCGCTTCTCTGGTCGATTCTCGCTGCAGGTGAGAAACCCCGAGTCGTGCATCTGGCCAGCTGGGGCGTCCAGACTCAAACCGCCTCCACTGCCCCCCGCCGGAGAGACGGTAGCCGTGGGCCATGACGCCTGTCCGACGGCTGCCAAACGAAGCAGCTTATGGCGGCCTCCCCCCTGCACAGAGGGGTGTTCGGATGCAGATCCTCCGAGCATCTGTGTTCCGACGTGGTGTTTGCAGGCCCAGGACCCAAGGCACAGTCTCTCCGACCTGCCGCAGGGCCCGCTGTGAGCAAACCTTGAACCTGATCGTCAGAGCCCCCAGAGCTGGGAACAATTCCTCCCTCTCCACCCAGAGGACCCTGCCCCCGCCTTCTCTCAGCTTCCGTGGGGGCCGGATGTTTCCAGACAGTAATAGCATCACCGTCATTATTCCCGTGACTACAGTGGTTGTAAAGATGCCAGTAATTCCTTCTGTGGAGCATAGACGGACACTGTCGCTCTTCCCATCCTGCGGTCGAGGAGCCTGAGGCACAGAGAGGCTACGGCCTCGCCTCAGGTGGCACAGCTCGGAAGCGGTGGGCCCAGGATGGGAAGCCAGAGCTCACGGGGCCGGCAGAGCCCCCCTGCACACTCTCCTGCCCCTTTAAGAGTGCATATAACCTGCCGGTGGTTGGAAAAATGCGGTCTGGGCATCCCTGGTGCCCGCCACTGCCCGGGGCGAGGGGCGTGACAGACAAGAGTTCGAGGCACACCCACAGGGACGCAGCTGCAGGCCCATCTAGGGACAGCATCGCACGAGAGTGAAAGGCCGAACCGGGGATCTGCCAGCCCCGGGTTCGACCCCAGCTCTGGCCCTCACTGGCCCCGTGAACTTGGAAAGCGATCCGTGACTCTCCAAGCCTCAGTCTCCTCATCGGTAAGAAGGGGACAGTGCTAGCGCCCGGCCGCGAAGACGTAAGGATCCACAGACTACAAAGCCAAGGGCCTGCTCTGTTCCCGGTGGCCCGCCAAGCGCCTTAACCCGCAGGACCAGTCTACGGGGCGGGTGCCATCGTGGCCGCCGTTTTGCGGAAAGGGAAGCCAGGACCCAGGGGTGGCTCAGTGTCACCCGGCGGGGGTGGCGGGGGAGCCAGGGCTGAACCCCAGAACCTCAGCTCCAGAGCCCACACTTTTAAGCCCGCACTGCCCTGCGTGCGTTTGCCAAGACCTTGGGAGAAGTCAGAGGGGGGAGCGTTACCACTGGCGGGCGCTCCCCCCCCACACACACACTATTTGGTGAGGAGTACAGAAGTGTCCCGGGACCCACAGAGCGTGGGGGAGACCCTGGGAGCAGAGGCAGAGTGGCCAAGCCTCACGAGCCACAAAACCTTTACACCCGAACCAGGCCTGGGCTCCGGCCTTTGGATGCTGCCCTCCTTCCTTCTGCCTCTGTTGCCCCAGACAGCTGCTGGGACGCAGACCCTATAGCCGAAGCCGCGGGGCTCGCTGGGTCCCAGCTCCTCCCCAGGAAGGACACCCCTCTATCCCTGCCCTCCCCTGGGCTGTCTTCTCGGCTCCCGGTACTCACATCTGGGGCTCCGAGGATCAGGTCACAGGCCCACGATGCCGGTCCCATCGGAAGCAGCTTACAGAATTTGTTCCAGGACCTTCCGAGGCAAAAGAACCACCTTAGGACGGAAGGAGGGACCCCCCCCAGAGCCGGCCCTCGGGACGGTCTCCCTTCCAGCAAAGCCCGCCGGTATGGGGCTCTGTGCCAGCCTCGGCGGAGACAGAATTCCGCTCTACTTCCCATCGAAGACGCCTTCTCCTGCCCTCCCCAGCCTGGCCCCATGGTAGCCACCGTGACCTTCTAGAAGCAAGCCAGTTCAGGACCTGTGGCCTCCGCACCTAAAGCCCGCCGGAGTCTTCCCATGGGGCTTGACGGAGCCTTCGGAACCCTGTAGAATCACCACCCGTCCAGGGTCGCCTTTGCCACTGTCACCAGGATGTTTGGGTCACAGAAACCCTTCCAGCCCCCAAGCTCCCAACCATGCCCCAGTCTCCTGGTCCCACACTGCCCTAGGAAGTCTCTCGAAAAGCTTGGGGGAGCCCCCTTTCTTCTCCCCCGCGGGCTGCTAAAGTCGAGTCTAACCTTGGCATAACAGGTCTTACAGCTCGGTGCCCCCAAACTACCTTGTCCAGCTCATCCCTGGCCCCTCCACTGCAGCCCGGACCCCTGTCCCTCACTCCCGCCCTGGTCCCAGGAGTCCAAACATCTGGCTCCTAGGTTTTCCAGCCTTCCGTGATACCAGGAGTGGGTGGGTCCTATCAGTCCAAATCCCCAAAGCATAAGATCGTGGCATCTACAAGGAAGGAATTCCAAGAGTCTACATGGCAGTGATTAGAAGATCCTCCCGTCTTGAGATGCCTTGGTTTCCCCGCTCGACCCCCCCCACTCACCGCTGATCCGACTGAGCGTGGATCTTGCAGGACGTGGCCCGCGGGTCCCCATCCCGGCTCCAGACACAGGAGATGTTGGCTTTCGAGTTGTAGAAGCACGCGAGCGTGGAGGCATCTGCTGACAGGATGGGGCGTGAGTGGCCAGCTGCGGGGCGCCCAGAGTCCTCCGGGGCTCGCCGGCCACCCTGCTGCCTGCACCCGGGGCCTACCAGATGAGGAGGTAGGCAGCCCTGGTGGGCAGAAAAGAACTTAGCGGATCCATTTCAGAGAGGACAAAACGGAGTCCCAGAGCCTGCAGGGTCCCCCAGGCAGGCCGAGGCAGAGCAGGGCCGGAAGGCCAGTGCGTCCCTTTGGCTCGGAGAGACACGTGGATGCAGCAGGGGCGGGACAGAAGGACCGAGGGAGACGGTAGATGCCTGATCTCTGGTCCCATCGCCCCCGCCTCCCCACTTCCCTGCCTCCTGCCCCTGCTGATGGAGCTCTGCCAGGAAGCAGAGGTCCTGATGGGCGTGGGCCACCTTCCCAAAAAAATCACGTCTATCCAGATGCCAGGGTCCTCACCATTCACCGCTGTGGATGCCCAAGTGATGGCCAGGGGCAGGAAGAGGACGAGGAGGGACAGACACCAGGACGGACCAGGAGCTGCCATCACATCCGTGGGTGGGAGCTAGGGAAGGGAGCCCTAGAGGGAGGAAGGAGGGGAGAGGGCACGTGAACCCCTGCACCGCAGGCTGGCAAGCGGGGCCCTCCCAAGCCGGCACCGTCCAGCCTCAGGGCCTTTGCACCTGCCGGCACCTCGGCCCTACACACACTCCCTTCCTTCCGGGATTCAGAGCCCCACACGTTGTCAGAGCTGAAAGGACTCTCTGAGTGAGCCCCACCGCTTGTTCAAAAACTGGAGAAACCGAAACTCCAAACAAGAGAAGATTTGCTCGAGCCCACGTAGCGAGGCCAGCACAGCGCTGGGATTAGAGACCCCCTCCTCCCCGCCCTGCTGCCCCCGTAATCACACCGAAAACCATTCATCGGGAGGCTCCTCTAGGCCAGGCTGTCTTAAACTCTTCAAATGAAGCAATAAGGACATCTCCCAGACAGACTCTTATTATCTCCATTTCCAGGTGAGGAAACCGAGGCACAGAGAGGTAAAGCAACTTGCCCGAGGTCACACGGCCGATAAGAGGCAGACGTAGAATCTGAGAATACAGAGGCCAGGCAGGGGCTCCTGCAACTTCTCTGACCACGTCTTGCCGCCCGCCGAGACGGTTCACGCGATTGAGAAACACACGCTCACGACCTCACGACAACACCCGGGGCGTGTACGGAGCCTTTCGCGGACCCCGGGTAATCTTATCTGCCCAGCGGCGTGGGGCTGGCTGCCTGTCGCAGCCCCCTACACAGACGCGGAACCCGAGGCTCCAAGTTGTCGACCCGCCAAGGTCACGTGCGCGCAAGAGGCAGAACTGGGATTTCATCCCCGGGTTCACCCTCAGGGTCTGCTCTCTCACATTCTCTGTGTCCGGACCCCGGTCGGGGCCACTGGTCCCAGAGGTGAGGCCGACAGCCTCCCTGCCCTGGAGCCGAGGGGTCCAGGCCTAGCAGGGGCACAGGCCAACTGTCAGGTATGTGGCTTGGGTTCGAAAAGGAGCCAAAGAGAGGTACCCACGGGCGCCTCCTTGCCTGGCCCACCATCCCCAGGGTGGGGGGTTGGTTACCTCTTTCCTCGGGAACCCGCCACAGCGCAGGACGCAGGGTTGGGACCCTAAAGGGGTCCAGCGAACCCCCCTGTGCCCCCTAGTCGCTCGATCATGGCCCTGGGCATAGGCACCGCCAGTCCCCTGGAGGGTGTCCCCCTGGGCCAGCGCCAGCCGGCAAGGCAACCCCATGCCCAAGACAGGCCCTGGCACAGCGCCTCAGGAGGAGGGGAGGAGGGTCAGGGCAAAGGCATGCAAGATCACAGGAAGGTCAAGGCCAAACCACAGCCCCAGCAGGGGTGAGCCGGCAGGAGCAGAAGTATTATCTAGAATGAACTCCCGGCCGTTCCTATCAGAAAGGGGGCGCGTACACCAAGTCTGCAAAGCACACGTCGGGGAGTGCGTGGGGGGGCACCCGAGGGGGTGGGAGCTGGGAGGGCGCCTAGGCCACACCGGGGCTGCACCCGCCAGCAGAGGAGGCTCAGGGAGGTGAAGGAGGCTGCTCAAGGTCACCGGCCCGGCCCCGGGGAGAGCCAGCCAGCAGGACCTCTGAGTCCTTGGCACCCTTCTTCGCCCTGGGTCCTCACGCACGCCCACGCGCTACGCCCTTCCCGACCACAAAGCTGTCCTCGCTCACACTGACTCAAGAGGTCCCCACCACAGCCCGGGAAGGTGGCCGTCATCACCCCCCCCCCTTTGATAGAGGCCAAGACTGAGCACGGCGCGGCCCCAGGGGCTGGACTCAAAGCCAGTCCTCGGATTCAGGCGAGAAGATGATCGTGACGGTAACAGTGACGACAATGATGGTCAGGATGGCGACAGCGACGGTGATGGTGATGGTGACTAATACTCGGCTCTCGCTCTGCGCCCGGGTCCTTAGCGCTCAGCAGATATTACTTCATTTAGCCCTTACGGCAACCCCGGGAGGAGGTACCGTTATGACTCCTTTTCTCAGATGAGGAGGCCGAGGCCAGAGCGGGAGGGGGGCGGGGGGAGAGCCGGGGGTTGAACGGGTCAGTACCGCCTGAGCTCCCGCGGGGCTGACGCTGCGGGATGTGGGGTGCGTGGGGGGCAGAGAGGAAGGAGCTCAGTAGCCAGAGCGCTGACCTCAACAGGCAATATCTCCCTGGTCCTCCTGGCTACACAGACACACAGACACACAGACACACACACACACACACACACACACTCACGGGTGGTGGGGGACGGGGAGGGGAGGGGGGCTTGCCTCTTGCTGTTTAACTCCAGGGGCTCTGGATCTGGCCGTGGGGCTAGGAAGGGGACCCGCAGAGGTGGCTCTGCCCCTCGGTCACACACCACCCCCCCTCAGGTGCTCCGAATACAGTTCAGGGCAGAAGGCCTCGTTTCCCAGGACGGGAGAGAAGGGACCCCCAGAGGTGCCCGGAGACACGGACCTGCCCCCTCACCCGGCCGAGGGAGGGACAAATCCGGATTTGAACTTGCAAGTCTGACCACCGGCCCAGGGCCCCCGGAGAGGAGGCAGCCCCACTTCACGGCCAGGTCTCAGAGAGGCCCCCCCACCTCCTCTCCTGCCCCGCAGCCTCCTCGGGAGCACTTCAGGCGGGGGTGTCGCTCCACAGCTGTGAGGAGGGGGCTCGCCTGGGCCCCCCGCCCCACCTCCCGGCCCCTCTGTCTGAGGCTCGGCAGGCTTCCCCTCTCCCAGTCCTCCTGCCTTCTCCTTCACCCCTCTCTGGGTGGGGAGGCCCCTGGCCCCAGAGCGGCCCCCAGCTTCCCCAAGGCTGGAGAGGCGGCCCAGAACTAGGGACCACCTTTTCCTCGAGCCCAAAGCCGTGAGTGCAGGACCGGCCTCATTCCGGAGGGATCTCAAGACGAGAGGCAGGGGTCCGGGAGGGCTGGGAGAAGGAAGTCCAGGGAGACCGCGTCCCGGGCCACCTGAGTGACAGTTGAAAGCTGTCCTGTGACCTTCGCTTCCAGCCCGGGCTGGCGGCAGGACCAGGAGGGAGCCCTGGGGTACCCGGGGAACCAGACGGGGGGCAGGGGGAGGGCAAAGTCACCTGGCTGAGACATGGGGTTGCGGCTCGCTCTCTCCGGATCGCTCTGCCGGGCCCACAGCCATCTCCCCGGGGCCCTGCTCCGCCTCAGACTCCCGCCGCCCAGGTAGCAGCTGGCTGATGAGGCCAGCGAAGTAAAACCCCCGGGGCCAGCCCACTTCCTGTGCCGAGGACGGAGGGGGCAAGGCCTGGGGTGGGGACAGGGTGGGGGGGGTGGAGAGATCAGGCTGGTGAGAAACTCTGAAACTCCCAAAGCACCTAGAGGCCAGATAAGGATCTCCCTCCTCCGCTGGGGGGGGTGGGGCACCGTGAGCGTCTTGGCAGCAGACACACAGACACGCAGACACACAGACACACACACGACCACGCTCAGAGAGGCACCTCGATGTGCGTAGGCGCCCCAGGGGGTGCAGCCCCCCTTCTGCCTCCTACGCCCACCCCACCCCATCTCATGGAGGCCACTGCAAGCCTCTGACACCTTCACCGGGTCACATGCGTGCGCACGCGCGCGCGCACACACACACACACGCTAACCCTCAAGCCTTACACACACACGCGCACGCACACACACGTGTCCTTCAGGTGGCCCCAGCACTTCTCCCTCCGATCCCACCCACCTCTCCGAGAGACGTCCCTTTTCACCCAGCCTTCCAGGGAGCCCCTTTCTTGGTTTGGCATTCAGAGGGAACTCTCTTCCAGGGCTCCGGCGAGCGATCTGATGGCCACCTGTTGGACATTGTAGAACCTTCCCTTTCCTTTCAGGTCATGATTCAGAACTGAAGACCCCGAGGAGAGAGGCGGACGCGGCTCCTTTCTGAGTCGAAGCAGAGGCAAGAGGGTAGCATCCCTGAGAACAGCGCGACCTTGTTTGGAGCCTGTCCACAGAGTGGCCCTATCTTCCCGGGTGGCAGCGTCGGCCCAGGGGAAGGAGGCGTGACGGTTCCTGCATAGCATACGTGCCCAAAGCACCAACCGTCCGCCACACCTTTAATGGGCTCCCAATAACCCCTCCTGGTCTCCCCTAGAGCAAACTTTCTGACTACAGGAGAGGGTAGAATAGCCGAGATTTCTTGAGTCCGGAATCTTTCTGGAAGCTTCTCCAGAAACTGGGAACCTTGGTTCTTCCAGGAAGGAAAGCCAGGTCAGGAAGGGGTAGGGAGAATGCTTTTGCCCCTGTAGGCCCATTTGTGCCACCGGCCAGTATTCCCTGCCCCAGAAGAAACGAATTCGGTGAAAACTGTTTAAAAAAACATATAAAAAAAAAAAAACGGCGCCCGGGGGGGGCTCAGTCAGCTAAGCTTCTGACTCTTGATTTCGGCTCAGGTCATGATCTCACGGTTCGCGGGATGGAGCCCCGTGCGGGGCTCTGGGCTGACAGCCTGCTTGGGAGTCTCTCTCTCCTCCCTCTGCCCCGCCCCCTGCAACTAAATAAATAAATAAACAAACATTTTTTTAATAAAATAAAAATAAAAACACGTATAAAGAAAAAATACGGCCCCAGGCGAAGCCAGAAATCACAGACGCGTCTTGTAATAAGGAGCCAGCACTTCCGCCCGTGGGGATGCCATTAGCCCCTCACGGCCTGACTGAGATGTTTCCCCTCCTCCACCCCCCCCACACCCCCCCCGCCTTCTTCCCTTCTTTCGTTCAAGTTCAGCAAACATTTACTGAGCGCCGAGATGCCCCAGCAGCAAGGCCGGGGAGAGGAGCTGATGGGCATGGGTCCTGGCTTTTTGAGCAGCGGGAGGCCACAGGCTGGGGTGGCTCCAGGGGCGGGGGTGGGGGGGGGTGGCGATAACCAGCCGGGGCCTGGGAGTTGAAGGGAGGGACGCGGCACCGTGTGGCCTCCACCCGCCCCCGAGGCGGCTTGGACAGCACAGTGAGGAGCGTCCTGCTTTTGCCAAGGGGCTCCAGCCAGCGGAGAGGCAGGGGCGGCTATGCGGCGCCCGGAGCGCTTCACCCCTACGCGGCCCGCATCCTCCCCCTAAAATCTAATGGCTGGGGCAGCACGTGGGAGGGGCACATGGTGGCAGAGAGAGAAGGCGGGAATGCGTCCCCGTCGCCCGCGGTGCCCCTTCCTCCTGGGCATCTACCGCTCTCCGTATCTCGGCCTCCCGCGGGTGGTCTGGCGGAGCCACGCGACCGAGTGGGCAGGGGGGTGTGGGGGAGGGACTTAGTCCCACTTCCAGGCCGAAGACCCTCACCTAGTTTTTCCTCTGCACCTGTCTGTCTCCTTTCCCTCCTTCCTCCTCCCCCCCTCCTTTTCTCTTCCCTCCCCCCTCCCCTACCCCCCTCTCCCCTCCCCTGCAGAATCCACTAGAGGGTCAGGACCCCATCCCCGCTGCCCGGACAAGCCACGCGGAACCGGAACAGGAGCAAGAAGCAGGGGCCCCGGGGAGGCGTCGGTGGGCTTTACCCCGGCTGACACGGAAGGGGCTGCAGGTGCCCGAGCCGGGGGTTAAAGCCAGGTGGGGGGTGAGGGCGCTGGCCTGGCGGGGGTCCCAGGAGGCATGCGGAGCAGGTGGGGACCCAGGTTGCCGGGTTCCACCTGCCACCAGCTGCCCCTGAGCCAGGCCCGCAGAAGCCCCCTTACCGGCCCCCTCTTTCCACTCTGGCCCCTTCCAGTCTGTTCTCCGCGGAGCCACCAGAGCGATCTTTTCCAGCGCCCAGGCAGCCCATGTCCCAGCAGCAGCCCCGTGTAAACCTTCCAGTGCTTTCCAGAGCATTCACAACAAAATCCAGACTTTTCATCTCGGCCTCAAAGCCCCGCGGGAGCGGCCCGGCCATCATCTCAGAACTTTCCTCCGGCTCGGGCGCTGCTGCTGTTCGGCGGGTCCCCCCACCTCGGGGGCTTCTACAGAGCCAGCCCCTTCTTTCCCATTTTCGGGCCAGGAAATGGAGGCTCAGGGGCCACCTGACAAAACGTGGCAGAGCCAGGATCAGAACAGGGTGTGTCTGATGGAGGAGAGCAGGCTCCCTGAGGCAACCTGAAGAGGAATCCAGAAGCTTCTCCCATGCCAGGGGCCTGACAGAGCCCACTGAGGCCCGCCTGGACCTTTACCTCAGGAGTTCTGGGGGTCGGAGCCAGGCTCCTCGGGCAGGCCCCCTCCCCTCCCAGCACCCACCCCACCAAGCGCATCGAACCCTCTGCGCCCTCCACACCTCCGCCGTCCCTCCCTGTGCATCCTCACAGTGCCCGTGGCCAAACAGCAGCACCCCACCCCTGCCCCCTCAGCTTTCAGAGCACAGTCCCAGCAGCTCGACCGCCACTGCCTGGGGACCCCACTTCTGCAGGTGCCATGGGGCAAGCCCAGGTGGGGGCTCCTGCTTCCCCCTCCTCACCAGCCACGTCTAAGCCACCGCCCTCCCCAGTCTCCGAGGTCCCTTCGCCGGCCTCCCAGGCTCCAGATCTGATACCCGCGCGCCGCCGTGTTCCCCCCCAACACCGGCACCCCATGCAGCTCGCCTCTTGTGCAAGCCATGCCCTCCACGCTCCAGAACTGCTGCAGGGGGATGGGCTGTCCCCCTCGGCCTGGGCCCGGAGGGGTTTCAGGACACGGGATTTTGAGGGCGAACGCCAGGGGGTGGGGGCGGGGTGGAAAAGTTGGTCACTCCATTCGCACCCCACTCGTCCCAGACTAACTCAGCTCCCCGATGTACAGCCAGTCCTTCCCTGACGTCCCCCCCGCCACCCGGCCAGGCCGGGTTCTACGCGCACACTGGTGGCCCCCGTCTCGTGTCATGACTGTTTATGTCTCTACACCAGGAGCGCCCTGGCAGCAGGAACCGTGTGTGACTCCTCCAGACAGTTCCAGAGCTTAGAAGTGACCCGGCACACAAACGGGGTCAAGATGCACGGAAGGAAGGGAAAGAGGAAGACTCAAATGTCCCAAGTCTACTACAACGAGGATTCCAGAAGATACAAATTAAAAAACCACACGGGGAGCAATGCATTTGAAGTTTTGAAATGTTGGCCAGCCGCATGGTTTTAAAGGGCGGGTCACCTCCAAGCGCCACGACCTCCCTGGGGGACACCCAGCTGCAGCTCCGGCCGTGACCCAGCAGGGCCGCGTCTCAAGTTCATCCTGCAGACCGAGGCGGGCCCGCTCGGGAAATGTGTGCGCCCAGGCTGGAAGGGGCCAAACGTGCATCCACAGAGCACTTCCGATAGGTAGAGGGAGGCCCATCCAAAGCGATACAGCCGCGACAAACAGCAGCGGGCGATTCTCCGCTCCTGACACCGAACGGTCCCCAAGGGGTCCGGCAGAGCGCGCGGAGGCCAAGTTCGGAACCAAGTGTGTGGTACGCCCTGCCCCGTGCGGGAGGGGCCGATGCGAGCACACGTGTAAATGTGAGAAGGTGTGTGCAGGTGTGTGGGTGTGCGCGTGTGCATGGGGGCAGGCCTGTCTGTATATGCGCGTTGCGTGTGCAGGAGCGCATGTGTGAGGGTGCGTGCGAGTGTGGGATGGTGGGTAGGTGTGAGCACCTGTGTTGGGAGTGCGCCATAGGTGTGAAGGCGCAGCTGCGTGGCAGGGGGAGCGTGGAGGGGCGCGAGGCCGGGCATTCGTGAAGCGGCCGTTGTGTGCGTGCGTGTGTAAGGCTAACTACGCGTGTGCGTGTGAATGCGTGTGTGTGAGCGCGTCCGTGAACCAGCGTGTCCGTGCACTAAGTAGCTCTGAAGGGAACCTCTAGAGATTTTCCGGCTGGGAGACCCAGGAGGGAGAGGAGGGGGAGGAACTTTCCAGAATAATCTTGTGTGCAGTTTGAACTTCGCTTCCTGGGAACGTAGCATCCACTTAAGAAAATAAATAAGATTAGAACCAAACACGAAATAAAAGTAGAGGAACTTTAGCGGGGGGTGGCGGTCCCCTGAGGGCTCCTGATCACGGCCGACTTCTCCCGAGGGACCCCAAAGTCCGCCAGCCTCTAGGCCTGCGGGACCACCTCCCGGCGCCACCGAAGGAGCCCGAGGGGGAGACGCTTCCTGTCCACAGTCGTCTCGACTCCGGACCCCGGTCTCCCCACTCCTGGGCCAGACTCCGGTGGCGGGGACGGTCTGGAGAGCCCCGAAAGGCCCTCTTCCAGCGACTTCAACGGTTTCCCCGTTTCCCGTGGGAAACAGATAGAAAAGAATCCTTTCGCTTTTTTTTACGCGGGTTTCACCCAGATCTGTGATCTTTCTCAGAAGCCAATCTAGGTGTTGCACCGACGAAAGAAAAGTGTGATGTTTGCAATGTGTCTGTGAGAAGTTCCTCTCCACCTAGACGTTATGCTTGCGTGCCTTTTTTTTTTTTTTCTAGGTGTTTTTTATTAAGGAATCGGAAAAAAAACAAACCTGTAATGGCCGCTCTAGGTGTGTTGTGTTCTGGCTGTCACCACTGCCTACGATGTCTAAGGCTTGGGGGACAGCAGTTGGATGGGCTCAGGAATTGGCCCGGCCTCGGGAACGATGCCTCTCAGTCAAGCCTGGCTCCGGGCCCAGGAAGCCCAGACTCCCAGAGAACGGGCGGGAGGGGGGGCCCGGGCAGTGAGGATGCCAGCTTCCGGCAGTGGGCAGGTTGGAGGTGGGTCAGACGTGGCCCTGCATCACAGCGAGAGCCTGTGAAATCTTGCCCTCCTTCCTGACCCTCGGCATCTTACCCGATTAGTCTCCTTGCCACCCCGAGAATATCCATCAGGCGGCGCTGAGAGGAGAGAGGCAACCCTATGTTGGCAGATCCCGAAACGGGACACAGGGAGGACACGGAAAAGCCACGGGTCTCCTCCCCGGAAGCAAGGGGCCGAACTGAGCCCGAGGAAGGGGAGTTCTGGGCGGGCGCGAGGTGGCCGGTGTCACGGATCCATAGGGAAGGGCCCCTTCGGTGGGTGCTCACGGAAGCACGGGGCCGTGGGGGCCCCTGTCATTACCCCTGCGGTGCTCCCAACCCGTGTGCTCACACACGCACTCCACCAAGTTGAAAACGGGACGGTGGCGTAGTTTCCGTGTATACAGCCTTGTGGGCACACTCCAGGGGCCACCCCGATCGCACGGCGAGGACATCGCGGCCCGCGTGGTGGCTCCGGACAGTCGGCGATCGCCTAAAATGCACCCCAGGGTCTTGGCCTCCCCACCTCAGGGACTGACAGGCGAGGGGCTGCGTTTGGGCAGGAGGTGCCTGCGGTCGCCACGCAGCAGCACAGCGGGGGAGGCGGGCGGGCGGGCGGGACCCGGGACTCCACGGACGACAGAGGAGGCCGGTGGGAATGTTGGCTCCTTGCCGTCACGAAACGCTATTTCCGAGACACACTGAACACGAGAATTTGAGCACCCATGAAATCCTCTCGCTTAAAACACTGGCCATAAATTCTAACAGATACGCACCACCCGCCCCCTCCCCCACCCCCCCCCCCAGCCAGGCCTGCCTCAGAAAACAACACAGGAAGGGGCATTGGGCGTGGGGGCGGGGGAGGTGGAGGCTGAGGTCCAGGGCCGCCGAAGGACCCTCCGTTGCAGATGCTTCTTCTTGGGCGCTGGCCGGATATCTCGCTCCCATCGTGGTCACAGCGCTTTGCAAACCTTTCCTGTGTTTGAGGTGTTTTCTTCTCTAGGCAGGAGCAGCCTGGTCCCAAGCCAGCAGCCAAAGCATTACTTTCCCAGCCTCCTTTGCAGCAGAGGCGGTGAGCCCATGACCAGGCTCCTCTCCTCTGAAGTCTCCGCCCGCAGACCTCGGCCTGGGAGCCAGTGATGGCGGCAAGGAGGCAGAGGACTCTGGAGAGGCCGGGGAGGGTGACCTCAGAACATCACATCCCAGGGGTCCCCGGTGGGGAGGGGGGCTCAGTCGGTTGAGCATCCGACTCTTGGTTTCAGCTCGGGTCATGATCTCACAGTCCATCGGTTCGAGCCCCACGTCAGGCTCCACAGCTGGTAGCTCGGAGCCTGCTTGGGATTCTCTCTCTCTCTCTCTCTCTCTCTCTCTCTGTCCCTCTCCTGCTCGCGCTGCCTCCGTCTCTCTCAAAATAAATAAACTTAAAACATAAATAAATAAAAGAACATCATATCCCGGATGCCACATCCCTCCGAGCCTGATTTGCGGGCCCCGCCAGAGATCTTCCCACTTCAGAATGCCCTAAATAAGTTCCTTGTCTAATGACGGAAGGCAGGCTGGGCTCCGTGGCTCGCAAGGGAAATTCCTGGGGCAGGTGCCTTGGCCACGCGTGGAGGAACGTTCACTCAGCGCGCAGATTTAAGACTCGAAGTTGTCTTTAATTGCACACCCCCGCCCCCATCCCCCGCTTCGGCAATGGCCGACCGGCCTGGGCGGCTCAGTCCGTTAAGCCTCGGGCTTTGGCTCAGGTCGTGATCTCACAGTTGGTGAGTTCAAGCCCCGCGTCGGGCTCTGTGCTGACAGCTCAGAGCCTGGAGCCTGCTTCGGATTCTGTGTCGCCCTCTCTCTCTGCCCCCTCCCCACACTCATTCTCTCTCTCTCACTCTCTCTCAAATAAATAAACATTAAAAAAAAATAAGATTGCCCGCCCCCCAGTTTTCCCTGCGGGGGGCCACTGGAATAGGATCGGTGGTGCCATGAGGGCCTCGAAGCCACGTGTGAGCACTGAGTCTTGGGGGACGATTCAAGAGGGCCCAAGAGAAACCTCCTGCCGCCTGGTGACATCAAGGGGTAAGGGACCCCAGAAAGGGGGTCTACAGCGGGCTGTCTTCCTGGCTGGCTCCATGGGTGGAGGCCTCACTTTCAAGGTCTTAGCGAGCCCCGTGCACACACCCCAGTGGGCCGGCTGACCTGGAATCTGTCCCACTGACTTGTTTCCACTTCTGGGTGTTGGTTAAGAAAGAGCCCGGCCGGGGAGCCTACGGAACCAGCGGAGGCCGCGTCTTTGGTGGGTGGCTAGTTTCACTTTCAGAGTGAGTGAGACGTGGCCCCATTGTGGGTCCTCCCACCACACCGAGTCACAAACCCACCCCGGCTCGTCCCAACCAGGTCAGCACAGGCTCTGTTTACCCAATGCTTGTTCCCCGGGAGGCCCCGCACCCCGGGCCAGAGTTCCTACCACCCGCTGGGGTGGGGGGTGGGGCGGTGCGGGGCAGGGAGCCTCGCCGGCGACCCCGAGTACGTGAGCGCACACACCCCCCACCTGCCTGGTGTCCGAGCCGCCAACCGCCCCCACCCGCCTCGGGGGCCACCGGCGAGAATATTCATTTCTTCTCTTCCGGTCCACCGCGTTTCAGTCCCGCTGTTCCTCTCGGCCAGAGGTTCCTCCCCAGGGGGCGAGAGCGCTGGCTGGAGACCTAGACACCTGCCTTCCGGTCCCAGCGGTGCCACCGGCTGGCCAGCCACGTGTGCTAAGGCTGCAGGCCGCAGGGAGAGGCCGGGGCTAACTTGAGCCGAACAGGGCGAGCCGGAATCATCTAGAGCGACTCGCAGGTTCTGGAAACAGCGACAGACTCAGACCTCAGGAGGAGCCGAGGGAGCTTCAAGGAGCACAGCTATGCAGCCGCACCCCCCTTTCAGGTTCCCAGCCCCCCGCTGTTTCCTGGCTCATCCCACTAAGGTTCGGAGAGCCTCGCAGGCTAAACCGGGTCAGACACCCACCCCCTTGGCCGGAGAGGATGGGGTGCTTTAGTCGACGGCCTGACCGGGACCTCACCTAATGCAGGGAGGTAGATTTCCAAGGAGAAACGGGGTGCTGCTACCAGAAATGGGGAGCCAGACAGAGACTGAGAAAGCAAGAGCCCGGCCTCCCCTCTTTGGGCTCTGCCTCCCCGGCCCCGCAGGGATGGGCTCGGGGCCTCTCATCGGAGGCCTCCGACCTGGGCACCTTGCCTCCCTCCGGGGAAGTGGGACTCTCTTCAGCCCTCAGGAGCAGCTCCTGGCGTGAGGGTGCTTTGCGAGCTCCACCCGGAGGCCCCCC
This sequence comes from Paguma larvata, assembly GCA_030068075.1. Lineage (NCBI taxonomy): Eukaryota > Metazoa > Chordata > Mammalia > Carnivora > Viverridae > Paguma > Paguma larvata. The sequence continues at coordinate 10,663,297 of CM057828.1, read as the reverse complement.
ATTTAGGAGAGAACGGGGGGCGGGGCAGGGCTGCCCGAGTGGAAAGGAGGGAGGTTCACTTCCACCCCACACGTAAGGCTTGAACCGGTGACCTCGATCTCATGAGCCAACCTGAAAGCAGCAGGGGGTAAGAGCCCCGCCGGCACCGCTCTTTCTCGGGGCGAGGCCCCAGGAGCGGGTGGTTAGCTCAGCCCCGCTCCCCGGGAAGGAACTTCAAACCTGGCCCCCGGTGGCTCCTAACAGATGAGTGATTTGTGTTCCCAGAACACTCGTCACGGGGCGTCGAGCGGGACCCCTGGAAACAGGCTGGGAGATGGAAGACAGAGACCATGAGCGAGGGTGTGCTGGGAGAGGCGCTCGGGTCCCACACTTGGCCATCCGGCCCCCCACTACACCCCAGTTCCTGCAGCCCCCCCACCCCCTGGCCCCTGCAGCCCCACACCCCCACCGGCCTCCCTCTACACCCCCACCCCCCAGCCCCTGCAGCCCCCCACTCCCCGGCCTCCCTCTACACCCCCACCCCCCAGCCCCTGCAGCCCCCCACACCCCCGGCCTCCCTCTACACCCCCGCCCCCCAGCCCCTACAGCCCCCCACCTCCCGGCCTCCCTCTACACCCCCGCCCCTGCAGCTCCACACCCCTACCCCCCTCTACAGCCCCTGCCCCCCAGCCCCTGCAGCCCCCCACCCCCCAGCCCCTGCAGCCCCCCACTCTCTGGCCTCCCTCTACACCCCCACCCCCAAGCCCCTGCAGCCCCCCACCCCCCGGTCTCCCTCTACACCCCCGCCCCCCAGCCCCGCAGCCCCCCACCCCCCAGCCCCTGCAGCCCCCCACTCCCCGGCCTCCCTCTACACCCCCACCCCCCAGCCCCTGCAGCCCCCCACCTCCCGGCCTCCCTCTACACCCCCGCCCCTGCAGCTCCACACCCCTACCCCCCTCTACACCCCCTGCCCCCAGCCCCTGCAGCCCCCCACCCCTCCAGCCTCCTCCGCTTCTCCAGAAGCACCTGGGATCCCCAGCCTCCCCCTTCCCAGAGCCAGGGCTAGGGATCAGACCAGGCCTGGTGGCCAGAGGCCAGGAGGGCAGGGAGGGGGCTGGGTCAGGGTGAGGCAAGGGCTGTCATGGGCGCTGTGATCAGAAGGATGTGGCCAATGCCTCCAGGCCTGCGGCTGCAGCCCGAGGTGCTGCTGGCACCCTGGCTGAGGTCACCTGTGTCTTTCCCGCAGGAAGCAGAGGTGGCGGGAGCGGAGGCGGCAGGGAGGTGGGAGGCGCGGGGGGAGCTGCGAGGTGTGTGGTATAGGCTGCGAAGCTCACTCGGAGCAAGCCCGGACACTCGGGCAAGCGAACCAAGAGAGCCGCGGCTTTCCCCCAGCCCCTCTTCCTGTCTCTCTTCTCACTTCTCTCCTGAGACCCGTCCTCCCCCTGCCCCCCGCCCCCCAACATCTGTCCCTCTTCAGGGCCCAGAGCACGGGCCACCGAGGAGGTTCGGAATAGCCCAGAGATATCAGAAACCTCAGCCTCACCAAGGATCCAGAGAGCAGAGCAGGGTGAAGGAGGGAGAGGGCAAAAACTTCCAGAAGCCCTATGCTTCCCTGAGAGGGGCCAGGTAATAGCAGCTAGGAACCTCCCAGCCCTTACTAGGGTCCGGGCCCTGTTCCAAACGCTTGCGGCATTAATTCCTGAACACCGCCGAGTGTGGTGTCCGTTCCAACAGCACTGGCCTCCCCGGGAGCTCGCGGGACATACAGTGGCCCAGGCCCCACCCAGACCTGCTGAGTCGGAACCTGCATTTTAATGTTTATTTATTTTTGAGAGACAGAGACAGGGCGCGAGCGGGGGAGGGGCAGAGAGAGGGAGACCCAGAATCCGAAGCGGGCTCCAGGCTCTGAGCCATCAGCACAGAGCCCGACGCAGGGCTCGAACCCACGAACCGCGAGGTCATGACCGGAGCCAAAGCCCGAGGCTTAACGACTGAGCCCCCCAGGGGCCCCAGAATCTGCATTTTAATCACATCCTTAGGCAACTCCTATGCGCATGGAGGTCCAAGAAGCTGCATAGTAACTCATTTCATCCCGACAACAACGCTTTCAGGTAGGTATTCTCAGGGCTTCTATTTTGTGAGTGAGGAAACGAAGGCGCAGAGAAGCTAAGTATGTCGCCCAAGCCTGCACAGGTGGTAAGTGCCAGAGCTGGGGCTTGAACCCAGGCCGGTGGGCTCTAGAGGACATGCCCCTAACGGCCAGGCTACCGCCAACTTTGGCACGAGGAGCCCTGGGAGCTCACCACTCTGCTGATGGTTCTGTGCCGACCCTGTCTGTGCTACTCCGGCCTTCAGAGCCCAGGCCGGCCTTCCCACCATTTCTCTGACCCTGACCTCTAGGGAAGAGTCAGGCACGCAAGATAAAACCACCATGCAGTCAGCAGGCAGAATTTTTTAGGCACCGGTATCAGCCCAGCTGTGGGCTGGGAATTACGGGACCTGCCAAAGATACTCAAGACAACCAGGCCTCAAGGAATCGAGGGCCGAGTTGAGGAGCAGGGAATGGGCACGCGTGAGAACGCAGTAACAGCAACCAGAGTTCATATGAGGTGTTCAGACGCTCCCCGGGCAGTTGCTTCTTCAGGGCAGGCCTCGTGGAAGAGGCGGCTTTGAGGAGGCCTCGAAGGCAGAATAATGGCTACCAGAGAGCCAGGGGCGGAGACCAGCCTGAGCACAGGGGCAGAGGTGGGAACACGCACAGGTGTGAAGAAGCAAACCCCTGGAGCCTTAAACACCCCGAGTCCCAGGCTCCCCCCTCAAACCCCCAGCATCTCACCCAGAGTGCCCGGGCGCCCTTGATTCCCCCCTGTGATGAAGAGCTCACTCCCTCCCGGAGGAGCCAGCCCATTCCGGCTCTGGTGTGCACCCAGGTGTGTTCCAGACAGCACACCTGTGTACATGTGGGCCTCCTTCTAGCACACCTGAGCCAGGCAGAGCCGGACGGCCCGGCTGCTAACTGGGGAGTGAGAGATGTCTCCCAGGCCCAGGTTCCCACTGCACTGGACGGACCCCCACAGGCATAGGCCCTTAAAGTTCTAACTCCTCGGGACTGCCACTGTCACTCAGCAGTCTATCTGCAGGGGCCCCGCGCAGCCCGTCTCCCTACCTGAAGCCCTGCAGGGCCGGCACTAGCGAGGGGACCCTCGGCCCCTGAGGTCCACCTTGCCTGGAGAAACCCCACGGCTGGCGCGTCCACACACAGCAGTGTGTCCCTCCGGGGGGGTGGGGG
>CM057828.1:10522529-10655029 GCA_030068075.1 Paguma larvata | reverse complement strand
ACTGAATGCGCACGGGGTACCGAAGGCACTAGCGCTGTCTCTGGACTCCACGGTTTCTTCTCCTGTAAAAAAGCAGGGGCACCTGGGTGGCTCAGTCGGTTAAGCCTCGGACGCATGATCTCAGCTCAGGTCAAGATCTCACGGTGCTCTGCGCCGACCCGGTGGAGACTGTTTGGGCTTCTCATAGTGTCCCTCTCTCTCTGCCCCTGCCCTGCTCATGCGTGCGCTCTCTCTCAAAATAAACTTAAAAAAAAAAAAAGAGTCCAGGGGCACCTGGGCGGCTCAGTCGGTTGAGCGTCCGACTTCGGCTCAGGTCATGATCTCACGGTCTGTGAGTTCGAGCCCCGTGTCGGGCGCTGTGCTCACAGCTCAGAGCCTGGAGCCTGCTTCAGATTCTGTATCTCCCTCTCTCTCTGCCCTTCCCCTGCTCACACTCTGTCTCTGCGTCTCTCAAAAATAAAATAAAAACGTTAAAGAAAAAAATTTAAAAAAAAGTCTAGTACCACGTGCACCTTAAAATAATATTTAACATCTATAGAGAGCCTGTGGCATGCTGGTCCTTTTTACATACTTGATGGCTTTCACCCTCGCAGCAGCCCTCTGGGGTAGGGGCTGTCATCATCATCCCCATTTTCTAGGTGAGGAAACTGAGGCACAGGGAGGTCAGGTGAGCACCCTCCTTTACCAGGTTCGATTTGGGCCCAGGCATTGTCCCCAGCCGCCTCGGTTGAGCTCAGGGAAGCTCTGCTCGCTGGGGAGGGCTGGGGAGGGCTGCAAGACAGGGCGACCTCGGTGTCCCAGGAGCCTGAAGGCCAATGGGCGGGGCCGATGACGGATAAGCACTGGGGGCCGGTGCTGCCCCCCAAGTCTGGGAAGGCTCCCTAGAACCAAGACACCCTGGCTGAGTCAGGTGGCCACATCTGAACACGTGACCGGAGAGCTTTGGTGAAGAAGGGCTGGCCCTCCTTTTGACCACTCCTCCCCCCACAGCCCCTCTTATCCCGCCTGGGGGTTCAGCCCGGACCCTCAAGGTTCAGAGGTAAATCTTGCTTCCCCCATCCTGTTCTTCCCAGAGGTTGGGCTGGGTGTGGTCACGTGACCGGCTCTGGCCAATGAGAAGTAGGGAGAGGCTGCGGGAGGGAAGACGGATCGTTTCACCCGCCCTCGTCATCCCTGATGTGACACTTGGGACCTGGGACAGCAAACTTGCCACCACCTTGTGGCTGCCATCCTGTGGCCCTGAGGGCCGCTGGCCTAAGGACAAAGCTGTGGCGCCGAGAGAGCGCGGAGTGGCAATCGGGACGGCCCTTAGCCGCTGAGCCGCTGGCTTAAGCCGCCCTGGGATTTCCGGTTATTTGTTCTTTCTGATGCTTTATGTGGGATAAGCATTCCTGCACCCAAAAGCCTCCTCACAGATACAGAAGGGATACGAAGCGAAGAGCAGAGGGAGGAAAGGATTCTTTTCTAGGTTCTTATGTGTGTGTGTTTTAATTTTTTAATGTTTATTTATTTTTAAGACAGAAAGACAGCATGAGCTGGGGGAGGAGCAAAGAGAGAGGGAGACACAGACTCCCAAGCAGGCTCCAGGCTCTGAGCTGTCAGCACAGAGCCGGACGCAGGGCTCGAGCCCACGAACCATGAGATCATGACCTGAGTCGAAGTCGGATGCTTAACCCACTGAGCCACCCAGACGCCCCGAGGTTCTTGTGATTTAAAGCGGAAGGGAGAGAGCCTGTGTGCCCAGCCGAGAGCTTCGGGAGAAGATACACCGGGTAGACGCTGAGTAGATCCGAGCTCCCAGATACCCCTGGGCGGAGGGGGGCGGAGGGCAAGTAAGGAATGCGTAGGTCTTGGGGTTCCCGGCTGAAGGGGCTCCTCGCCCCTCCTCCCCGGCTGAGCCTGGAGTGGGGGCGGGCACAGAGAAGACCCCCCCCCCAACAGGTGTGAGGCATCTGAGATTCGACGGGGCCGTTGCTGTCTCCCAGGCCGAACCCCGGGGAGGCGGCCGAGAACCCGGAGAAGGAACGGCCACACGGGATACTCGGGCACCGGCGAGGCAGAATCTGTGAGGTCGGCCCCTGTGCAGAGTGGCCCTGGGCGACCCACGAGGGACGAGAACCCAGCAGGCTCTGCGGGAGGGAGTGTGGGGCAGGGGGGCCGTGGGTGGAACCCGGAGCCATCGGTCCGTCCCTCCCTCCCCGCCACCCCCGCCCCCGATGGTGCACAGCAGTTGGCCAGAGGAAGGACAAGGACGGCCACCCACACCCACGCCGCTTCCTCCGAGGGCCCCGGACCTCAGTTCCGACTTCCTCCCGCCCCCGCCCTCCCCTCCAGGCAGCAGCTTCACGCCCGAGCCTGACCCTGCCCGCGCCCTGGCCTCCCCTTCCTGCCAGGTTTGCAGGCCAGCAGCTCCCAGCCCCGGGGCTTAGTCCTGCACTCTCGACTCCTGTCCTGGAAATCCCTCCTTCCTCTCTGGCTCCCGAGGCCCGGCCTCCTGGCAGCGGCTCCCCCCCCCCCCCCCCCCCCCCCCCGCAGCCGGGCCCCACCCAGAATGTTCTTGACATCTGTTTCTGATCGTGTTGAGTTTCTGCCTGTGTTTTCCCTTTGTCCAGATGTACACGTGGCAGTGTGTGGCTACCAGGGGCCCTGGCGGCAGGGCGGGCCGGAGGAGGAGGGAGCTGCGAACATGGCTTGCAGAGATTTCATCCCCATGTCAAGTCTTACCTCGACTGCTGCTGCGGGAAATCATTCATCCCGCAAACGCTCGCCACCGCCGTGCTCCCGGCCGCGCCACTAACGCACAAACACCGACACGTTCGGTCCTCATTTGAAACAAAACTGAGACGCACAGGGACGAGGTGACGAGCCCCGTTCGCGGGTATAGGAATCATAACGGTGGCTGGCGGCTTGGAGCCAGGAGCTGTTCTAAGGAAACGTGGACCCGGGATCGGAATCCACGCCCCCTCCCCCGCCGGGCTCCAGAGCCCACACGCTCTTGGAATTCGAGCACTTTCCGCTTCCCTGAAACTTCTCAAGCCCTGTCACTTGGCAATTAATGTTCTCTGGGACAGTGGTCCTTCCCATTGTGAGTCCAAGGGTCCTGATTGGCAGTGCTGAAAGTCACCCCCATACAGCCTTGGATACCCCCCAAAGGCCTCCGTGGGGCAAGAGAGGAGGGGCTTTGAATCCAACATGACCGATAAGGACAACGAGGGGGGCCAGAGAGGCTAGATGAGTTTACCCAGCACCGTCTAGTCCTCACCTTTCAGGGGACTCTCCCTGAGCAGGGCTGGCCCAGGAGCCCGCCTCCTGGCATCCAAACCTCTTCTCACTGTCCTAGAAAAGTCTAGTAGGAACAGCAGAGCCTGGGAGATGCGTTACCCAAGCTGGACCCCCCACCTGGCAGCCCTCCTCCCCCCGCTCCCCTCGGCTCTTGAATCTCTTGCCTCCTTTGAAGTCCAGGGCGAATAGGACCCTCTCCCGCCGGATGTGGCCCTCCGTCCACAGCGTGTCCTCCCCTGGACCACAGCGCTGCTGACTGCCTCCAGTCTCGCCCTGTGCCATCCGTGCCCCACCTGGCCGCGAGAGCCGCCTGCCCCCTTAGTTAGCTCTAACCCATGACACCACGCGGCTCAGAACCCTCCAGCAACTCCCCAGCACGTGGGAGGCCAAGTCCAGACCCAGGCAGACATTCAAGGCTTTTTATGACTTGGCCCCTCCCTACCTTTCCAGCCTCGAATCCCATCCTGCTCTGTCTCTTCTCCCTTTCCAAACATTTCCGTAGCACGCTGCCCTCTCCAAGTGCCCAGAACGTAGACCGCCCTGGCCCCCCACACACACACACACGCACCACCCCACCAAGCAGTGGCCAAGCAGAGGCAAGGTCCCCTGACTCCTAGTCTAGGCTGTTTTCCATATTTCATGGGTCTCTTCTCCTCCTGGCCCTCCTCTCTCTTCCCTTCCTGGATAACTAACATTTCAGGGGGAAATATGCTTTTCGAAATACATAACCGTAAGGGATTGCCCCGGGGTGGGGAGGTAGCCACAGGGGCTCGCCGGAGTCACCAGGACTAAGCATGGCAGATTTCCTGGGGGACACTCCCCCCCGACATTCCTGGGGGGCCTCCAGTTTTCCGGGGCCCTCGTCCAGGCCCCACCAACACGTTGCCTTCCGGGAGAGTCCCCATCACGAAGATCCAGGGGCCCTTACCACCCATCGGAGATAAGCCGCCAAGCCAGGAACTGGGCTCCTGGGGGAAAACCCGGCCCAGGCGGGCATCGGAGGCCACCCGGAAGCACGGAGAGAAGCAGCATCTACGGCAGGTCCGCTGAGACAGTGGAGGGGCTGCTTTCCGGCGGCCCTGAATGAACACGGCCTGGAAACACCTGGGACCATCGGCCTCCGCTCGCGAAGGACACACTTCGGTCCTCCTGCGGGTGCTCGACAAGAAGTTTCAAAAGGTTTGCTGCCGGAAAAAAAAAAAAACAAGTAAGTCAAAGTAAAGCAAGCTTTGCTGCCTTGCTAATCAGCAAACCCGCTTGTCCTTGTGATGTGACCATGAGGAAAGGCTCCCGGCACTGGGGGGGCAACCTTAACCGCCACCAAGGGGGTGCAGAGAGGGAGTGCTGGTTCGGCCAAGGGCGGCACGTGAACAGAGCCCGGGATCGCCTCCCCGGGAGTAGCCTCTGACCTGTCAGGAGCCTCTTGGGTAAGAGCCGCAAGGAGCTCGGGTGTCGTGGGAAAACTTCCGTGGCCGTGTAGGTGGCAAAGACACGGAGACTTGCGTCCACCCCTGCCCGGGTGGGCCACTGGGCCGGGCCGAGTCCCGGGGGGGCCCGTATAGCTCGCTCTTGCACACGGCCCCCAGGAAGCCGTCGAACACAGCAGCAGGGCTGCCCAGAGGCGCAGGGTGCCCCGTGGAGTCTGTAAGGGGAGCCCCCAAGGGTTACTTCAAATGTAAATTCATTTAGGTGCGTGGCCACCAGGCCAGCTGGGGAAGTCAGAACCCGCCAGGCCAGGCCGGTGTAGAATGAAGTGTGTGTTTTCCTCCAGAGAACAGCCGACGGTGCTCTTGTCAATATTAAATATGGAATATGAGACGGAATCCCCAGGGTTTGCTCGGCACTTTCAGGGGCTTCACTGGAAGGTCGGCTCCGTGGGGTTCTCCAAGGCAAGGTCATGGATCATGCTCTCCCGCAGCCTCCGTGCCTAGTGGGGTCCCCAGCACACAGTAGGTGCTCAACAGGTGCGGCTCAAAGGATGAACGTGGTCCTCACCGGGCCACCTCTCTTCTGATGCTCATGGCCACGCCTTGAGGTAGGTTATCTTCATCCCCATTTTAAAGACGCGGAAACTGAGGCTCAGACATGTGGGCACTTGCCCGAGGCCACAGCCAGGGCATGAGGGAGCAGCCAGCTCTGAGCAGGTCTCGCTACCTCCCAGGCGCTGATGAGTGACAGAGGGGGCCGGTTCCTTGGCGGATGGGAAGGGCATGGAGCGGAGCCCTGGGCTGCCTCAGTCTCTCGAGCCTTGCAACGGGGCGCCGGCTGACCCAGGATGGGCTGCCCTCCCACGGTGGGCAGGGGGAACCGAGCGGAAAGAACCAGCCTGAATTTTGCCAAAGAGACACATAAACTTTAATCACTCTGGACAAGCAGGGCAGGGGCGTAGTCAGGCCGGGGGTGGCTGGGTAGCACCGGCCTCGACGGCACCTGGTCAGGTCCTGCTGCCAGCCCCCGGCCACGCAGCCGCGGATCCGTTAGCTATGAGCGAGCACCAGAGACCACCGCCGGGGCCACCTCTGCCCCGGGGTCTGCGTAAGCACCAATGGGCAGGGGCCATCTCTCTCTGGAGAGAGGTTCAGGCCACCTGGGATGGGGGGAGAGCAAGGCTGGACACGGCCATGCTGTCCCACCCTGGGAGAGGGAGAAAGGACAGAAGGCCTGAGGGCCCTTACTTGACCTTAGTCTCTCCCGGTGCCTGTCTTGGCTTCATGGCTCAGAGGAGCCAGGTCCTGACTGACCTGGAATGTTGGCCGCTTCGGTTCCCTAGACCTGCTCAGGGGTCCAAAGCCTGGCCCACGGCCCGGTGGCGTTTGTAAAGGCGGCGTCAGGCCAGAGGAGGGCTCTGTGGGCAGGAGATGCCCACCGGGGCCTCAGCACCTAAACCAAGCCCGGAAAGCCAGGGACGCTGGGTTGGCGAGAGGGGCCAGAGGGTCGGGGAGCACCTGGGAGCCAGGCACCTTCGGGAGGGCGGGCTGATGGGGGCAGGGAGGGGACGCATGAGGAGCGTAGGAGTCCTCGCAGGCGACCATGCCAGTGTGTGGGAGCTATGGTCTGGGCTCCCTTCACCCCAAAATGCCCCGAGCCCCTGGGGCCTCCCTCATAGCACCCTTGGCCTGACCAAGGCCCTTCTGGGGTTTCCTTTAACGAAGGGCCTTGGGCAGGGAGGAAAGGGGTGGTAAGAACGAGAAGAGACACTATCACACCAGTCTTGGGGAACTGTGGGTGACACAGGGCCACGGTGCTGCCCAGACACGGACTCGTGCGGCAAGGGCCCCAAGCATTTATCTGGGTCAGGTGTCCTAATCCCGCGTCTCCTCACCGTGGCGGGACTGGGCGCTCACCAAGGGCGGGGCCTGCGTCCGATTCGCCTCAGCTTTCCCGGAGCCTGGTTTGGAGGGAATGCTAGGGGGTGTTTGATGAATGACTAAATGAACGGCAGTTGCACGGGTGGGGTGCACTCGAGAGAGAAGGTAGGAAGGGCAAGAGAACAGAAGAGGGGGAGCCCCAGAGGGGTGAGAGAGCCGAAGGACGTTGGGGAGAGTCCGGAATGCTTGGAGGGTTCCAGAACGTGCAGAAAGGAGAAGAAGGTGACAGTTCTAGAATCCGGTGACTCAGGCGGGGGTCCACAGGCCCGCACCATCAGCACCACCCAGGAACTTACTGGAAATGCAGAACCGTGGGCCCGCTCCAGATTCAGAACCAGAGTCTGCATTTTAGCACAGCCCCTGAATCATTCAAAGGCATATTCAAGCCCAGGAAGCGCCCCTCTAGACGGCTGGGAAAATTCTAGAAGAGTTAGGTTAGAGGGCTTCTTAACATAGGTCCGAGAGAGGAGAGAAAGGGGGCGATGGAGGGAAGAAAGGAAGAGGAAGACCACCCAGAATGCCAGGTCCCGGGGGCCCACTTTGCGGAGGTGCAAACCGAGGCCTCGCGGGGGAAGGGACCTGCCCCCACCCCTCCCCCAGCCCCCCGCTGGAGGGCGCTAGTCCTCGTCCTCCTCGGGCTTGACGAGGTGGCCGCTGAAGGTGATGTAGGTGTCCACGTCGTCGCTGTAGACGGCGTTCTCCCGCTCACGCTTAAAGAGCCGCACCCAGACGTGGTCCCCGCGCCGCAGGGCCAGCATCACGCTCTGACTCTGCATGATGCTGCGGTCGCTGGGCTGCGCGTACAGGATGACGGCCGCCTCCTCGTTGTGCACCACGTGCACGTACGTCTCCTTGAAGTTCCAGCTGTGCACGTTGAGGCTGAAGAAGTAGAGGCCGCGCAGCGGGGCGACGAAGCGGCCGGCGGCCAGGTCGAAGTGGCCGTCAGGGTTCACGAAGACGGTGTCAAAGAGCAGCGGCTGGAAGCCCTCGCTGCTGTGCAGGGCGGCCTTGCGGCCCACGGAGAAGGCCGAGGCGCGCGTCTGGCACGGGCCCCCGGGGCTGCCCGCTTGCCCCTTGGCGCCCTTGGTGCCCTGCGGGCCGCGCTCCCCCCGGGGACCCTCCCGGCCCAGCCTCCCGGGCGTGCCCAGCAGGCCTCGGTCCCCTTTGTCACCTGCGGGGACAAGAAGGGGAAAGTCAGGGCGGGTGCCCAGCCCTGCATGTGCCGGCCCCGCGGAGGAGGCCAGGGACGGAGCCAGCATTTACTGAGCCCCTGCTGCGTGCCGGGCACCACCTCCCTGAAGGCCCCTCTAAGAGCATCCCCGCTTCCAGGAAGTTGAAGCTCCAGGAAGTTTCAGCGACTCGCCCAGGGTGGCACGGGCTTGGGGGAAGCAGGAAACGCAAGAACCAGGAGGGTCTGTCTTCTGCCTGCCTCTTCCCCTCCCCCCACGGTGAAGGTGTGAGAAGTCCCTGGGAGGCCAGGCCCGAGGCCGAGAGTCACCACCCCCAGCCAGACTGCGGTGGAGACGCGGGGTGTTGCAGAACCAAGAAAAATACCTCCGCCTCCCCGAAGGGCAAAGCCCCGGTTAGGAGCCAGGCGGCCCCCGGTTGGGATTAGGTCCCACTGGGGCGTTTCACGGCCAGGGTCTCAGTTATCTTGGCTGTATCTCGAAGAGGCTCACGTCCGCCTCACAGGGGGTCTTCCTGGGCCTGCAAACACGAGGTGGGACGCCCCACCCACGCAAAGCTCAGCCCGTCCCTGCCTGTCCCGGGCTCTGGCGGCGTCTAACCTGGCCCTCAGGCACGCACGCCTCTGCCCAGCCTCTCTGTTCCAGGCTGACCCTGAACTCAGGAGAGGCAGGTGACCGCCCGCGTCTCCAGGTACCTGATCCCAAAGATTTCCCTGCTGCCCGTCACAGGGCCTGAAATCACACCGTCAGCCGCCCTCCCCTTCGAGACACCGGCCCGGCCCTGTGTTTTCCCAAAGTCTCCTGCGACCACGGAAACACCGCTGGAAAGAGCGGAGGCCGCCCGGCCCCTCGGAGGAGAAGCCTGGAGGGACTCGGGGAGGAGGGGGGCCGCGGCTCTCCGGAGCTCTGACTCCCAGCCTCTGCGGACAACGGGCTCCTCATGTGCACCGCACTCTACAGTTTGCAGAGCCCCTCTTCGCCCCAGCCCCGAGGAAGGAGGGGGTAAAGGGTGGATTTAGGAGGGGGGGTTCCTTCTCCTTTTTGCAAATGAGGCGGCAAGCCAGGGAGGGAGAGATGAGCCTGACCCACAGGGCAGGGTTGTTGGGGAGCAGCCGGGGCCGGGACCTGGGCCCTGATGCCAGCCGGGCGCCTTCCCCCCCGCAAGAGCCAAGTGTCCACCCCCCACCCCCGCCTGGCAGGCAGCTAAGTCTGGCCCAGGAGCGTCCTCCTCAACTCAGGTTTTTCGGAGGGCAGTGTGGAGGAAGTACCTCCAGCAGCCAGGCAGTTCCCGGCCTCAGGCAGGGGCCCTGCGGGGCTGGGAGACCCGGAGCTGGAGGAAGGGAGGTGTCCTCAGCCACGAAATCTCAGGGCCAGAGGGTCTCAGAGGCCAGCCCCCTGGAGGCCACTGGAGGCCTCGGGACAGACCCCGGCTCTGTGCCTGACAGCCGTGTGCTCCGAGCACAGCTCCCCCACTCGCGGGGGGCTCAGTGTTCCCACCTGCAAAGTGGGAGGGATGACAAAGGTCCGAGCCCTTGGGGTGGTTGTCAGCGCAGGGGAGAGGTGAGGCGGGCCTAGGGCCTGGCCCCAGCCCCAGCGGCCCGCAGCCCTGGGCAGCAGAAGCTGCTTTCCTGATTTTAGAGGACAGGGAGCCAGCTCCGACCCAGACGGCCCCAGGGGCTGCCCGCACGTCTCCCCGATTCCACCCCGGTCCCCGGCTGGCTGTTCTCCGGGCGACACTGGAGGGATCCATTTGAAACCTAAGTGGGGTCAGGGTCCCCTCTGCCTGAGCCCTCCCCTGCTCGCCATCGCACTCAGAGGAGAAGCCAAGCCCGAGTCTGCTCTGGCCCCTACTTCACCTCCAACCTCAGCTCCTCCTCTTGTCCCCTGCTCCCCTGCTCCTTAAACGCGCCTGCCCCAGGGCCTTTGCCCCTGCTGTTCACCTTGGAATACTCTTCCCCGATAGCCACATGGCTTCTCCCTCACCTTCTCCTTGAAACTACACCGACCACCCGCATTTCATATGCAACCTACCCCCCCCCCCGCACCTGCACTCCCGATGCTCGACCTCACCCCTGCCGTAGCATCGATCACCATTGAACATTCTGTCTCACTAACGTGGGTCATATATCTATTGCTCACTGTCTGCCTCCCTGACCAGAATGGAAGCTCCGTGGCAGGAGGCACCTCTGTCTGGCTTGTTCGGGCTCCGTCCTCAGGATTCGGAACAGTCCTGGCACAGAGTAGGTGCTCAGTAAATGTATGGATGAAAGAAGGGGTCTGGGACCGTCTTCTATCCTGGCTTTTCCTGCTCCCTCCGCCTCCACCGACCCCAGCCCCAGAGGAGACCCCCCGCGCCCTCCCCATCCTTGACCAGACCCGGCTAGCCTGAGCCTCGCGTGGGTACCCACCTTTCAGGATCGTGATGTTAATATAGGGCCTGACCTCCGGCAGCACGTACGGGAGGGCAGATGGAGAGGCCGAGGACACGTCTGCTTCGTCGGCAGGGGGCAGGGGGTCCTCGGAGTCACAGCACCGGCGACAGTACCCAGGGGGGCCGGAGGCCACGGCTTCCCCAGAGGTGGGCTCCTCGGTGGGGACCCCAAGCACCAAGAGAGGGAACAGAAGCACCCCGCAGAGGGGGCCCAGGGCCGCTATCCCCATGGCGACCTGGAGCAAGGAAGGAGGGGCAGGGACTCTATTTAACTCGACATCTACGCCGCTCAGACGCCAAGCCCGCCTGACATGACTCGGGGAGGCGGCGATCGGGCCCCCATTTAACGGACGGGGGGACTGAGACCCACGCAGAGAAGCAGCAGCTTCTGGAAGGTCACGGAGAGGCTGGCGCCGATGCAGGGCACGCAGGCTGAGTCCCCGGAAACCCAGGGCCTGGGGACTTCTGCCTCACATGGGCCTGGGAAGGAAACTCCTCTGCAGAGCCACGGCCAGGGACGGACAAAGGTCGCTGGAGGCCTCTGCCGAGGTGGGCGAGGAAGGTGCCCCAGCCACCCAAGGGTCCTCACCAGTAAGACCGTGAAATGCTTTTTCTGCCCCCACCCACCTCCCCTTGGCTGGCTTTCTTGTCACTGAATCTTCCATTGTCGCAGGCAAATGCGTGCTCCCCCCCCCACCCCGCCTCCCCCGCAGCCGGTGCAGCGCGAGGAAGGTCAGTGGGCCCTTGGGACAAACAGGAAAGATTCTGCAGGCTTGTTCTTTAGGACAGGGGACACAGGGCTGAGCCCACGGCCAGGCACAGGAGCACCGTAGTCCTGACAAAGGAGCTAGGAAGGTTCTATTTCTTCTAGCAGTCAGGAAGCAACACCCGTCAGAGAAAACGCATGGGGCTCTGCACGGCGATGCTACTGTATCTTTGAGAATTTAGGAGGAGGTGTGCAGAATTGCAGGCTGCGGGCTGCCACGAGCCTCGACGGGGCCTGGGTGCAAGGCCAAACGAGAAACAACTGCCGAAAAGAAGTCATTTTTGGAGGAACGCAGCGCTGAGGGCGTGCGGCTTGGCAAGGGCTGGTGTCAGCCCACCGCGCCTCTCAGCACCTTTGCACAGTCAGTAACCCACACCACCTGACTCAGAAGCCCTGCCGGGAAAGGCTCTGGAGCGAATTCATTGGAAGATGGTTGTGTCAATCATCACAGATCTACCAATCAGCTGCCAAGGGGGTAAATTGGAATTAGGGAGCAGGATCAGGAGGTCCGGGAGATTCCCAAGGATCAGAGAAGCCCAAGGATTTCCGAAAGATCCGTCTTTGGTCTCGGCCAAGAGAGGATCCAGGGTCCCAGGAGAGGGGCAGGAAGTGGCCGGGACAGCAGACACTGGGGACAGGCTGGGGCTGGGTGGGCAGGAAGCCGGGTGAAGAGCCTTTGAGGTGGTAGCAGTGTTTGGGGGCTGGCACCTTATCGCAGGATCAGAAACTCAGCTCTCGAAACCAGACCGGTTTTTACACTTCTGGCGTTTCTCTGTTTATTTCCTTTTCGTTCTCCTTTAACATTTAGTGCAATTTGAAAATATTTTTTTTTGCGGTTAATCCACGTAGAGAGAAGGTAAAATTATTATTATTTTTAAATGCGATTCTATCTCCCCTGAGCGCTGAGGTAAGAGATAGGTTTTAAAGAGCAGGAGCCGCAACCGCCCTCCCCCACCCCCTCCCCCACCCCCACTCTGGGGGCTGGGTAGTAGCAGTGGGTAGATGGACAGGCGGTCCCCGGAGACACCAGCCCTCTCCTAGAGGTGACCATTCCCCAAGCTCGGCCCTGTCCTGGTTTCCTGGTTCTGCTCAGTCAGGCAGGTCTGCTTCTCAGAGATCAGCCTCAGCCCGTATTTATAAACGTCACATCCCAGTGAGTTTTGAGAAGAGCAAAAATCCCCTCTTTTTCCTGGCCGGAGACGTGACTTTCTGGGGGAAAGGTGAGGCCCCGAGGGTTGCACCTGAGATCCCGGGACCGTTTACAAGTCGCGTGACCTCCGGGCTGGACACGGAGAAGGAGAAACCACCCACCACCCTCCTTCCCAGGCTATTTGGAGGATCCAAATGCAGGGACAGCGTCTGACTTGTAAAAGACGCTGAAAACAAAACAAAACAAAACAAAAAAAGGACAGCAGAGAGAAGTCGATGGATAATGTTGCAATAACACTGTACGCGACTACTAATCCCGCGCGGAGCCCTGAGTAATGTATAGAATTGCCAAATGACTAGGAGGCATCTGCGCCTGAAACTGACACTGTATGTCAATTATACTTCAAGAACAGGCACCTAAAATGAAACAACGGGTTCCTTTTGCAACCGACCGGACCTCTTCCCAGGGCGCAGGGAGGGTTGGGGTTGTTTCTGTTGGCCCAGGCTCCGCGGGAGTCAAAAGCTCTGTAGCCACAGAACTGGAACCTGGGAAGCAGGAAGCAGGAAGCAAAGCAGTCTCGAACAAGAGCGGTGAGAACCGCAGCGGTGATCATGGACTGGCCCTGGGGGAGGGTGCCGGGCAGGGATGGCGGGTGAGGGACCCTGTCATGGTGGGGGGATGGGGTGGGGTGATTTGGGAGTCCCTGCTGCCTCCGCTCAGGAGCTGGGAGCTCTCTGGGGAGGGAGGGAGCCGGGCCTGCTGAGTTGAGCTGGTGAAGTGTCCAGGCAGGCACAGGAGGAGCTGTAGCTTCAGGGTAGCCCTTCTGGGGGGTGGGGGTGGGGGCTGAGATCACAGTCATCAGCAAACTGAGAGGGGCTGGCCAGGGTCAGAGGGAGAGAGCAGAACCCAAGAGGTGGCTAAGACGACAGGAGGGAGGGGGCCAATTCCGGGCTCTGACCCCAGCCCCCCTGGGCCCTGCGGGAGGGAGTCCCAGGACCTCTCGTCACTCACCCTGTGTCCCGCGGCCTCCACAGCTGCTCACAGACCCCCGGCCTCTGGGCAGCCTCTGGCTCCTTGGCCCATGTCTGCTTGTGGCTGGCCCGGACCCCCAGGCCAAGCAAGCAAGCAAGCTGAAAAGGGAGGGAGGAAGGGAGGGAGGGAGGCGGAGGGAAGGCGGAGGGAGCGGAGCAGCGGGCTGAGCTGGCTTCCCGCTTCCCCTCCTCCCTGCCCGCTCCTCTCCAGCCTCTGGGATCTGGGGATCTGCGGAGATAAAAGAGAGCCTAGGAAACTGGGGGATTTCCTTCGCTTAACTCTTTGGCCAGCCAGGGGGGTCTGGTTGGATTCAGAGGCCCCATAGAGTTGGAGCCTGAAGGGGCCTGGATGAGGCCTCTGGATGTGCAAGCAGGAAAATCATGGCCAGGGAAGGGGCGGGGCGGGAGCACCCCCCCCCCACCCCGCCAGGTTGTTCACGAAGGGGAGCCAGCACTGGAATCTGGGGTGGGGGTGGGCTTGGCCTATTTGCTCCAAATCACGGTGTGTGGGGGGGGGGGGCAGGATGCAGAGTGGAGGGGGCACGGGCACCAGCCCTGCAGCCTCAGATTCAAATCCCGACACTGCCACCCACCAGCGGGTACTGGGCCAGTCAGTCCCTTGACCTCTCCATCCCTAGGGGTCTGCAAACTCCAGCCCCCGGCCCCATCGAGCCAGGCGCAGCGGAGGCTCGGCACCTGTTCAGGGAGTAGTCAGTGAGCAGGTACCACCCCCTCAGGTATCCGGTCAGGGTGACAGCCGGGTCAACCCCCATCTCCCATGGACGCTGAAATCCCCCTCCTTTGCCTGGAAATCTCCCACGGTTGGCCCGTCCCCTTGGTCTTCAAGGGCCAACACCGTGCCCCCACCCCCTGCCCCGCCCTGCCCCAGTGGAAATGACCGCCAAGAAGTTGGAAGGAAGGCAGCCATACATCTGCCTCTGGGCGCAGACGGGGTCCTGCTCAGCCTCCCTCTGGTTGGGTTCTGGAAGATTTGCAAAGGCCACAGCCTCTGGGGTCAGAGAACCGCGTGCAAAGGCAGGGGTTCCAGCACCCTTCCGTTCTGCATTTGTGGAGGACTTACTGTGACTACCTGGGCCGGGCCTCATCTTTGCAGGGGCTTTTGGTCCCCGAAGGTGTTCTGCTTTGTTGTTTCAACTCAGCCCACCCCGGCCTTGGGCTTTCCCGGGGCGGGGGGTGGGTGGGGGTCGCACGGCAAATGAAGAACTGCGACCCCACAGAAAGGAAGGGTCCCCACCCCACCGGAGTCGCATGCACACGCCTGGGCACCGCTGAGGGGCACAGGCTCGTTCGTTCGAGGTCTGCTCTCTGGGACGAGGGAGGTGGTGGCATTACCGCCCCCGGGAGGCACAGGAATGTAGAGACCCCAGGGTTTTGGTCTGGAGCTTCAGACAGGACTGGACATTGAGCCCCAGGCTTCACTCAGCAGGGCGAGTATGGCAGAGAGAACAGCCCCTGAACCCCAGCTCTGATGAGGGGGAGGGGCTCGGTTTTTCTATTAGCTTGAGGGGATCATCAAACTGCAGAATACCAGGCCTGGAAGGACTCTTGGAGATGACCTCACGGAATCACTTAATCTGACCAGCAGGGACTCCGTGACCCAGAAAAGACCCGGGGCTTTGGCTCGAGGTCACGGCCAACTGGAGTCCAAGCTGGAAAGAGGGTCAGACTCTCCCAGCTTCCAGCTTTGTGCTGCTTTCACCTCCCAAGCCCACGTGGAGCTCCCCCTCCCAAGGCCTATTTAGGGGCCCAAGGGTCCCCCAGGGGAAGCAGACCGAAGGACTATGGCCGCTGAGAAAACTCCAAGTCCACATTGGCCGTGCCCTCGACGTGGCCCTGCTCTAGGCAGCATTCCCAGGGCACTGAGCCAGGGCTGCAGAGGGAGGGAGCCCAGGGGAGCCGCCCTCCCCGCCCTCCCCCCTTCCCTGCGCTGCGGCCACCAGAAAAGGGTTGAGTCAGCAGCACCAGAGGGGGAGACAGCTCCTGGCTTAGGAAGCCGAGCATCAGAGGAAAAGAGGGAAGGGATGGGGAGCCTAGCTTGGGGACACAGGAATAGTTTGTCCTCCCGTGTGCCCGCACTGTGCTCCCTGCCACACTCAACAAAAAGCCCCCAGTCCTGTTTGTCCAGAACAGCTAGAGGCAGGGCAGACAAGAGAGCAAGACTGAGATGTGTTCTACTTTAATCTCTTTCCTCTCACTCCCTCTCACTGTGCCTAAAATTTCCTTCCTTTGTGCAGCGTCCCTTGGTCTCCCAGCCGTTTGGAGGATCTCCCCAGCTGGCCAGATAGCTTGGAGACAGAGTTCCGGCCCTGGGGCAGAGAAAACTGGGTTAGGTGTCAGCTCCTTCTAGCTGCGTGACCTTGGGCACGCTTCCCTACCGATAAGCCTTGGCGTCCCTGGGTCAGAGGGACACGAGGAGGCCAGGGGCATCTGAGCAGCCTGTGGGATACCCAATGGGGTACCCGCTGTTGGCCACCCATCAGTGCCTCTCCGTGGTTACACCCTGAATATGGCAAGGGCATCAGCCCGTTCTCCTCACGCACACCCAAGTCGGAAGCCCTGGGACCCAGGAGACAGCATGTCCGGAGACGCTGGCTCGGGATGCCTCTCATCGCTCTGCCACAACCCCCATCAGCAAGGGCAAAACCCCAACGTGGAAAGCCAAAACCAACATCACCAAGGCCAGAAACCCGGAGCTGTGTGTCCCCAACCACCCCTTTTCCCCCTGCTCACAAAAGATGGCTTTTACTCCCTGCCTGGCTCTGTTCTAAGGGTTTTCACACGTATCAACTCATCAAATCCCTCAACGATTTTTCTGAGGCAGGCACAAGTATTATGCCCACTGTCCAGAGGAGGAAAAAGAGGCACAGACTCCCTCTCAGAACCAAGCTCCGAGCCACACCTAGGTTATTACCCAGGGTTTGGGAGAAGGTATAAAAATAGTGACATTTAGGCAGTGGGTACAAAGTGCCGGGAACCCTCGCGTATTTAAAAAATAAAATGTGTGCCTGTCACAAAGGAGACAGACGAGGAGACACGATTCCTGGAGGCAGCTCTGCAAATTGTGAATGGCAAGTCACAGATCGGATCGCTCAAGGTCAGGAAGCAATTAAGAAATAAACAAAAGAAGCCGCGAGCGCCACCTGCCGGGAAGGGCCAGCGTGCCCGGTAGCTTGTGCGTGTCCCACCCCACCAGGTACCCACGTCATTCCACCCGCGGCTTGTGACCCTCCCCACCCGACGCACCCCCTTCTTCAGGAGATAATGGGGTGGAGGAGAGGAGGAGGAAGACGAAGGGCCCACTGCGACGCACGAGGGGGTGGCCTGGGAGCCTGTGCACTTTCTCCAAACCCCATTCTCCACGAAGTGGACAGAGGGCCCAAAGGGGACCCTCCGTCTCCCCAGCACTTCGTCCGGCTTCCCCCTCCGTGGAGAACCCCAGACTCAGCTGTACCGAGCTCTTTCACTGCCTAGCCGGCTTGTCTTGGGTACACGTCCACCTCTGGACTCAGTTTCCGTCGTGGACGTTTCAACAACCCATGTCCGATCCCAAGGGTGTTCATGCGAATCAGGCGAGTTTAATCCCATTTTACCGAAGGCAAAACGGAATCCCCAAGAGGCCCAGGGAAGGAAAGGGCCCGCAGGTCTCAGGACCCCTTGCTCGTAGCCCGCCCCCCCTGCCCCGCCCCAGAAGAACCCGTTAACTGTTAGAGGGGGAAACTGAGGCTAAAAGAAGCTCCCTCCCTACGGGCGACTAGGGGCAGAATCAGGGTGATGAGACGGCCAAGGCGCGTGGGAATCCAGTAGCCAACCCTCCCCTCCTCTGGGCAGAAGTGGGGGACGCTCCCCGACCCCAGGCCCACCCGCTTCGGCCTCAAGCACTGGGAAGAGTCTGTCACCAGCCGCGGGCGCGCTCGCGACACCCTAGGCACGGCCCGGGGCTCGGTCAAACCGGGCCCCAGCGCGCAAACGCCAACCGGCTGCGGAGCCTCGCGACCTCCCTCCGGGAAGCCCAACCCCAGGCGGCAGGCAGGAGCCACCCCGGCGCCAGGGAGGGAACTTTGCTAGCCTAGAGCCGAGCAGCGTCCAGCGGGCGCAAACCAGGCCGGACTTGGCCGAGCAGAGCCGAATCTCGCCGACTGCTGCCGAGGACAACCGAGCAGAGCCGAGTCTGGCCGAGCCTAGCGGGCGGGGCCGAACACGGCCGAGTCTGAACAAGTGGGATCCGAGCGTTGGCCGAAGGGAGCCGAGTGCCGCCGAGCGGAGCTGCGACCAGGGGAGGTCCCGCAGCGCCCCCTGCCGGACACAGAGCGCAGCGCCGGCCGCGGCCGCAGCCAGTCCGCCGCCTGCAGGTGCTGCGACAGCCCTGTGAGAGGAGGGTATGGAGCCCATTTTACGGGCGAGGAAACTGAGGCTCCAAGCGGTTCCGAGGCTAGCCCAGAGTCCTGCTGAGCTAAGGAGTGGTGGCGGCTGGGGCTGGAGCCTGACTGCGTGGCTGACAGCTCAGCCGACTGCCACCCATATAAACAGGCGTTGAGTGTTTGCTTCATTCTCTCTGTAATTGCTCCCATTTTATGGCCCGGGGGGAGAGACCTGCCCTGTGCGACGACCGAGGGAAGGCCAGCGCTCAGGGACAACCCCTCCTTGCAGAGGGAGAAAACGGCCCTGGGCCGTGTTAACCGAGCGTGGCAGCAGGCCGCCAGTTCCCATGAGCAAATATTGACCCGTTTCCTGGCGATTAAAGCAGACAGCAAGACCGAGCGGCCAGGGCCCCCTCCCCACAGGCTTCCTCCCCTTCCCCTTCCCAACCCGTTGCAAAACTTAGGCAGGGGACACTAGCTGCCTACGGACCCAGTTCCTGGGATGTGTGAGCCAGGACCTGAGGTGGCCGGGACCCTGGAGATGCCGAGCGTGGCCCAGGCATGCTCTCTGAGCCTGCGAAAAAGCGAAGGCCGGCTTTGCCCTCTGCGCACACACCCACGTGCACAAGTGCGTCCCCTTCGTTCGCCCTTGTGTGCACACCACCGTGGCCTGCCAGCCAGGCCTGCGCTGAGGCTGCGGGGCTCACTGGAGGGTGGCTGAACCTCTAGGAGGCGACGGAGCTCCTCTCCCCCGCCTTGGGGCCCGGGCTGGCCTCATGCCATGCCATCATCTGACTGCCCAGTGGCCACCAGCGGCCTCAGAGCCCTCTCCGCTCCCAGCAGCGCTCCTGCCACCCTGTCCCCCGTTTCCACAATTTTTAAAAACTATAGACGCTGGACCGGGGGGCTAGGAAAACAGGGCTCTTGGTCCCTGCTTCTGGTGCCGTGACCCTGGGCCAGTCGCCTGACCGTCCCAGGCCTCACCGTCCTCAGCTGTGAATGGGTATCAGAGCTGTTCTTGGCACCTGGGCCCCCTCTCCTGGGCATCAACTCCAGGTTCCTCTGTACACTCGGCTGAGCCCTAACGCCCCCCTGGGAGACTTCCACCCTCCACCGGGGAGGGACTCCCACTTCTGTTAATGCACTCCTCGTGTTTACTTAACACAGCACCTAGAGCGTCAGGCACAAGACTAAACTGTTCATAAATATGAACTCATTGAAACCTCCTAACGGTAGAGAAATCCGCTCTTCCCCTGATCTCAGAGCGGAGGAAACAGAGGCACAGGACAGTTAAGTAAGTGGTTCAAGGTCAAGCAGCTAGCGAATGGAGGAGCCGAGATTCCAAACCAGGCACTTCCAGAGTGCGTGTGCTTAACAACTGGCTTCTTGATCTCTTTCTTATCTCCGCTGGGACTTCCTTTGTGCCGGGGTCCTTGTTCCCGCGAATCTAGGGGTCCACGAAGGACGGACGGTCAGGCGAAAGGAAGTGAGAGAGCCACAAGAAAGATCGGAGACTGATGACCAAGCAGGCAGCCCTGGGAATTCTGGCATCTCTGGCGTCTCTGCCCTGCCGGCCTCAGTGTCTTTATTTAAAGGTAGTGAGTTCCATTCCAGCAATGAGTGACAGCCCCTCAGTAAGCATAGTTTGAACAATAATGTGTTTTATCAGTAAAGCGGAGATTTCCTCAATCTTGCAAGTTGTTTTCAAGTTAGTTAGCATATAAATTTAAGGCTGGGGGAGAGAGCAGGAAGTTACCTGGGCCTGCCTGTGTTAATTATCTATAAACAGGCCAGGAGTCATTCTGCCTATTCTTCCAATTACAACGAGGGAGGTACAATCTGTCTGGCAAGGACAGAATTCCCAATGCTTGTCCTTTGCCCGTGAATGAGTGAATTTACATAATAGGAGCCTAACATTTACACAAATCACACCAATATTCAGCCAGCTCATAACTGCCATCAATCTGTGCAGCCCATCCCCAAGATGCAACTTTAAGGTGGTCAGGCTACTCTCATTCAGATGCAATCCATCAAAGCGTCCTGCTTCAGGTCCTTCGCTTTTATCTAAATGCAGTAAAACAAAAGAGCATTACATTCCTTAGGCCAAGGAGAGTAGTTCAAAAAATCCAGGCCTGAAAAATCGCTTAGAAGGAGGTAAGATTAGGCGCCAGTTTGGCTGGCGAGCTTTTGCTTCAACCTTTTCCACACAGGGAGGGGTCTCAACCTGTGAGCCCAAAACGGCTCCCGACACCTTTGCTCCTGAAAGACGGGCCTTGTACTTCTTTGCAGCTGGTAACTGCCTAACAAACACTCGCTGAGCGAAAGAGTGAACAGGTCGGTCCGACGGTTTCCCCCCACCCCACCCCCCACCCGAGATCCTGGAGAAGAAGGACCACGATCCCCGTCTTGCAGGCGGGGAACCGTTAGCCATGCGCTGGGGCTGCCCTAACCGAGTGCCACAAACTAGGCGGCTTCCAACAGAAATTAAGTTTCTCCCGGTCCGGGAGTCTGGAAGTCTGGGATCAAGGAGTCAGCACGGCTGCTTCCTCCTGAGGGCTCCGGGGGCTCCCCGCCCAGCTTGTGGCAGCTGGCCGGCAACCTGTTGTATTCCGTGGCCTGTAGAAGCCTCACTGGGCATTTTCTGTCTGTCCAGATGTCCCCTTGGCTTAAGAAGCCAGTCACGTAGGATTAGGGCCCCGCCCCCCACCCCGGCATGACCTCATCCTAACTTCTGGCATCTGGAAGGAACTTCCTTCCAAATCAGGTCACATCTAGAAGCGCTGGAGGTTAAGGACTTGAGCATGAATCTGGCCGGGAGACAACTCTCTGCAGCCGCGGTTATCCCCCTACGAGGTCCTGTCTGACACCACTTCTGTCCCTCCTTTGGGCCTTACCCCTGCCTTCCTTCCTTTTAGTCACTGCGGCCTCAGGGCCCTTAGCACACCAGGTCCCTCTGCCAGGCACGCCTCTGCTCCCGGTTCAGCCCCCACGGCCAGCCCCACTCCCCCACCCCCCACCCCCCCCCACCCCCGTCATGCTGCCCTCCCGGACTAGATAGTAATCCGTGAACTTGTGTCGCTGCCCGCGACCAACGAGAGCACAGAGACGGTCCGTCTTCCTCCACTGTGCCTCCAGCCCAGCGGCGGGGCCTCGCCGACAGGCCGTGCTCAGGAGAATCTTCGCCCACTGGAGGAACTGGGCCCAGAGAGGTGAAGCAAATGGCCCAGCGCTGTGCAAGAGGTTAAGGGGATGCCTGTCCCCCACAGCCTTCCGGCGGTGTCACAGAGAATGTCACCAGGGCCTGCCAGTGACACCGGGCACTGCAAGGCCTCGGCAGGACTGTGACCCGGCACCACTCCGGGGAATGCCCCCGGAGAACAACCTGGGGTTCTTGCCACCTTTAGAGTATTTCCTTCTGTGTTTAGCGTCCCGTGGAGCCCAGCTGTCACCTCCCCATGAGACAGTGGCCTCCATCTCCCCCACCCCTGGTAGGCAAGGACAACCTGAAGCCCTGGGGCCTTGGCTTCCCCTACTCCAGGCTACTCCAGGCCCTGCGGACTCCCAGATCCCGTGGGCTATGCCCGAAGCCTGAAGTCTCGCTCAGGAGACTGATGGCCACGGGCTGTTGCCTGGCAACCGCCTCTGAGAGCCAAGTTTAAGGTAAGGCCTTGGGTCTGAGCAACTTGAATGTCGGGAGAGGAGGAATCTGGCAGGGTCACTGCCACCCTTTCCTGCCTGCTCAGGCTCACACAACCCCAGGTCTGCCCTCACCCTACGGCCCCCCGCCTTTCCAAGAACCCACAGATTCCAGGACCAAACCCTTCCACAAGCTCCTCCATCCCCCTGGCCCTCCCCACGTTTATTTATTCGTTTATTCAAGGTCACTTCCTGGCACGAATGCAAAGGAGGCCAGAGTCACTGCGGGGGGGGGGGGGGCGGGGGGAGTTGGGGAACGGCCCCCCGGAGCTGGGAAATGGAATTCCCCTATTCATTCATTGAGTCCAAGTATTCTTATGTACCCTCCCCAGGGAACACAGTCCACGCCCAGAAAGACAAGGCCCGCGGGACACCCACGAATGTGAGCGCACACGGGCAGTGACACATGGTGTTGGGGGGGGTGCGGGTGATGTGGGTAGCTCAGGGGCTGTGGGATCCAGAGGGGAACTCTGGCCCGGAAACCATTTCCGCGATACACTTGGCCCCTAGTGGCCCCTCGCCTCCCCTCTCACACACACCTGCCTCGGGTGGAGCAGACCCTTGGTGTTAACACCCCAAGGCAAGATCACTCGCGGATGTGGCCGAGACACCCTACTACGCACCCCCACAACCCGCGCTGTGCTCGCAAACGCACGCGCAGTCGGTTGTTGCTGCCTGGCCCCGCCCCCTGCCCCGCCCCCGCCCCCGCCCCCGCCCCCGACTCCACGGGTCAGGTCAGACTGTCTATCACAGTGCCCCACCTTCTCTCCGGTGGGAGGGATCTTGCACGTGACCCATGCCTGGCCAATCATGGCACTCTATGGTCTTATCTTCGTAATTGGCCCAAGGAGCTGTCATGTGACCTAGTTGAAGCCAATCAGCTTCCTTCCATGAGATTCGCTATTTGGGCACAGGAAAAGAAACCTGTCCACTGCGTTCAGATCAAGATCTGTAAGGATGTAAGCTGAGGCTTGTCGGGGACCTCTCCCGTGTCCCCCGGAGGACCTGGCCCCTGGGAGGCCGCCCACAGAGACCTGCGGGCACAGAGCTAGCTGCGAGACGAATAGAGGGTGAGGCCTCACGCACGCATCCAGCCACGCACACCAGTCTAGCCCCGCGGCACCTGGCAGAGGAATTGGCCCAGGTCACAGCTGTTGTCTTGTGTCACCGTCTTTATTGACAAGGGCTAGGGGCAGGAGCAGCAAAGGATTTCCCTAAGTGGCCTTCCAGCCACCCCTGCAGAACAGGCTCACCTGTCCCAGGAATCAGGAAGGCAGGGCCAGCCAGGGAATGCCCTTCTCCACTCAGACCCCCAGATCTTCATCAGGGGATCCCAGACGGGGCGGGGGGGGGGGCTCCAGCTCCAACATCCATGCAAAGTCTGTTTTGGTGACCTGCTGAGGGGACCGCGTTCCCCAAGCCCTGCCTGTCTTTGGCTTCCAACGCTCCTCTTCGGCCCATCTTGGGCCCTGCAGCAGTCTTACCTTCAAGAGGCAGAGCCAGAGAGGCTGCTCGATGAAGGACCAGGTGGAGGCCAAGCCTGGCATGGCCCGGGGACTGCCTCCACTTCAGAATCGGACGCACCCGCCCCTCCCCATTGCAGTGCGGCCGGCGATGTGCCCAGCGCCACCCATTTTGTTCTGCAAGTCGGAGCGGGTAGGCCAGCTGTGACAACTTCCATTTTATGATGGAGAACCTGAGGCACAGAGAGGGCAAGGCAACGCTGGATCCTGAGGCGGGTTGAAGATCTAGGTCTCCCCAATTTGTGGTTCACGTCCTTTCCCTGAGGAGCCCCCTCCCCCGCCCTCTGTGGGGTGGGGGATTGAGGGATTTAGCCTGAGGCACCACCCTCCCCACGGCCAGCCTCACCGTGGCTCTAAAGGGTTATCTCTGGGAGAGAGCCCTTGCATGGTGTCCCCCGCCCCCACCATGGTACCTCCCCAGGGCCCCACCGTCTTGTCTTCCCGGGGCCTCCTCAAATTGTAGCCCCAGAGAATAGAGAGAGGGCGGGAGGCCTGCTGCCTGATCCTCAGCCCGGTCTCTCGGCTTCCATCAAGATCAAGCCCCTCTTACCAGCACAGACAGGCCCCCCGGGGAGCCCGCGCTGTGCCTTCCAGACCATTTGCGTTCCTCCCCCGGCTCCATCCTTTCCTTGAAATTCATCAGGCCGGGCATTCGCAACCTGCTTCTGGCAATGCTGCCACCGAGCTCAGCCCAGAGGG
This sequence comes from Paguma larvata, assembly GCA_030068075.1. Lineage (NCBI taxonomy): Eukaryota > Metazoa > Chordata > Mammalia > Carnivora > Viverridae > Paguma > Paguma larvata. Next base: position 10,631,517 of record CM057828.1, on the reverse strand, counting down.
GCCAAGGCTAGCTCCAAGGTCATGGAATAGATCTGTCCTCCACCCGCCTCCTCCTCCTTCCTCTCTTCTTTCTCCTCCCTCCTCACCGTCCCCCTCCTCCTCTTCGCCCTGCTGTTGAGACCCTGCTTTTCCCTGCCTGTCTGCCCGGCCCGGCTCGTGCCTTGGTCTCTGGGAGGGGAGGACCGCCAAGGGGCCGCTTTGGGAATCGGTGAGCTGCCCGCCCCCAGGGGCCGAGCGAGGCTTTAGGTGGCCTAAATGTATGCAGCTTGGAGTCCTTCTTTATGAAAAAGAATATAAAATTACGAGTACAAAATAAGACCCAGGGCCTCCGAAGGGCCCGAGCGGTGAGGGACCCTGCAGCCGGACTGACGGGCTCTCGGGGAAAATCTGCCTCTTCTCAGGTCCAAGAGCAGGGGAGCCCCGGCACTGGCCGCCTGGGCCAAGAGGGCCTGAAGGTTACTGAGTTGTTCAGCAAGGGAGGCCTGAGGTCCAGAGGAGAGAAGCGCCCGCCCAGAGGCCTCGCAGCCGGTGGGGGAGACCTGATGCAGGGCCTGAGTGGTTGTGTACCCCTCCCTGCCCTGGGTAAGACTTCCTTCTCTTTGGGGCCCCGGTTCCTCTCCTGTGAGCCTGACTCTGAGCCGGGGAGGTCCAGACCTCGGTCTGTCCCTCCGAGGGCCAAGATTCAGGCCCATCTGACAGGAGGCTCTGTCTTTGAGCAGGAAAGGCCGGTGCACAACGGTCCCGTGAGCCTGGGCCCCCCTGGGGAAGGCCAGCCGGCCTTGATGCCCCTCCACCCCTCTCGTCCGCCCAGCGCAGCTGGTCCAGGCTCAGCCCTCCCATCCCTGAGTCACAGAAGAGAACACAAGGCCCAGAGAAGGGAAGCGACCCACGCGAAGTCACACAGCGAGTCTCAGCAGCGACGGCATCGGAACCGGGGCCTCCACGCATCCCATCACGGGCCCGGGGTCACCGGGGGCGGCCTGCCCGAGGCTCGCCCACGGCTTCCGCCCCGGGCTTGGGCCACGCCGCCGCCCCCTCCCGCCCCCCCGCAGGCCCCTACAGATAGCTGATGTGCGGCGCGCCCGACTTGTCCCCGGCTGCAGGCTCCCGGGGCAGGAACTGCTTCTGCCCGCCGGTGCCGGTGCCGGTGCCGGTGCCGGGCGGTGCGAGGAGGCCGACCCGGCCGCTCACCTCCTTCCCCCGGCCCTGCCCCTGCCCCTGCCCGGCCGCCCCCTCCTCGCCGTCCTCCTCCCCGTCCTCTCCCCCGGCCTCCTCCCCGGTCTTCTCCGGAGGCTCCTGGCTGCGCACGCGGCGCGAGGGCCGCAGCAGGACCCGGCGGAAGCCCTGCTGGAAGCGGTAGGAGAGGAAGCCGTAGAGGATGGGGTTGGCGCAGCTGTTGGCGTAGGGCAGCGCCACCACCAGGAAGTAGAGGCCGAAGAAGGCGGGCTCCTCGGGCAGCGGCCACACCACGTTGACGATGTTGAGCACGTAGAAGGGCAGCCAGCAGAGGACGAAGAGCGCCACGACGGCCACCACCATGCGCGTGACCCTGCGCTCCGAGGGGCGCCGCCGCGGGCACGAGGGCGCCCGCACCCGCCGCCCGGCCGAGCGCACCTTGACCACGATGAGCAGGTAGCAGAGACAGATGACCAGGAGCGGCGCGAAGAAGCCGAGCGCCGCCGTGTAGATGATGAAGCCGGCGCGCCAGGCGGCCGCCGGCTCGGGCCACTGCATGTGGCAGGTGCTCATGCCGTGCGGCACGCCCGAGAAGACCACCACGGGCAGCACCACCACGGCCGAGGCCACCCAGACGGCCGCGCTCACCGTGCGGGCCACGGGCGCCGTGCGCCAGCGGGCCGAGCGGGCCGGGTGCACCACGGCCAGGTAGCGGTCCACGCTCATGACCGTGAGGCAGAAGATGCTGGTGAACTGGTTGATGCCGTCGACAGCCATGACCAGGCGGCACATGAGGGAGCCGAAGGGCCAGTAGGACAGGGCGTTCTGGGCCGCCAGGAAGGGCAGCCCCAGCATGAAGAGCTCGTCAGCCAGCGCCAGGTTGAGGATGTAGACATTGGTGACCGAGGGGCTGGCCGTGTGCCGCAGGCCCACGTAGATGACCAGCGAGTTGCCCAGCAGGCCCACCACGCACACCACCAGGTAGACCAGGGGGATCAGGACGCCGCTGACGGCCAGCGCTGCCACGCTGGGGGCCGCCGACACGTTTCCTGGGGCGACGTCCAGGGGCCAGGCCGCGGAGGCGTTCCCAGGTTCCCAGGTGGGGGGCGCCGATGAAGGATAGCCGGGGGTGTCCATGGCCCGAGGGGACGGCGGTCGGCAGTCAGCTAGTGGCCTGGAGGAGGAAGGACACGGCCGGGTCATGGAGGGGGGTGATGGCTTTCTCTCCACTGCCCCTCCCCCGTCACCCTGAACTTGGGAGGCTCAGAGCGCACCCGGCCAGAGTTGGGCCTCCACCCGCTCTTTGACTCTGCGCCCTGCCGGGCAAGGTTGTCCCGGCTTCTCAGATGAGGAGGCTGAGTCTCAGAGAGGGCAAGTCTATCGCAGAGCTAGGGTGTGGCTGCGGGACGCGGGCTCGCGTGGCTCCAGAGGGCGCGGACCGGCCCGGGCCTGTGCGTCACCGAGGCCCCCTCTCCTTTGCGCCCGTGCACCTGTGACTGCTCCGCAGCTACCAGAGGAGCGAATGGACCCGCCAAGCGGCCCATGACAACGCATTTTTACGTCGCGACTCAGCGGGGTCAGATTATTCCGTAAAGCGATACGCGCCCTTTCTGCGTAGGACGCTTCCGCCGGCAGAAGCCCGAGCAAGAGACCGACTGTGTCCCTGGCTCCCGAAGTCATATGTCGAAATCCTAACCCCCGGTAATGGTATTAGGAGGGGGGCTCTGGGGAGGTGATTGGGTCTCCGGGTTGGAGCCCCGATGAACGGGATCAGGGCCATGAAAGACCCCAGAGAGCCCCCTCACTCCTCCATGTGAGGGCACGGCAAGGAGAGGCCCGACCACGAACCAGGAAGCAGAGGCATCACCAGACACGGACTCTGCCAGCACCTTGATCTCGGCCTCGCAGCCTCCAGAACTGGGGGAAGTCAATGTTGTTTGTAAGCCCCCTGTTTGCAAGGCCGTGGTAGTCTGTTATAGCCGCCAGAATAGACTAAGACAGCCACCCGCAGGTCTCGGCCCTCACATTTGGAAAAACGGAGCTGCACCCCACGGGTTAACCTTGAACCTGGGTCTCTAGATGCTCTTCAGAGGACCCATGAGCCCCAAAGACCCTGGCGGAAGTTACTGTATCCATGTCTTTCCTGGGCAGAGCCTGGAGCTTGTATCCGATTCCTCGGATCCTGAGTGGCATTAGGAACCACAGGCACGGTGACATCCCCTGTCCCGGAACCGGAGCGCTCAGGGACCAACTAAGCCTCGCCCATCTCGCTGTGCCCCCGCAAAGGCCCTGCCTGGGATGGCTGGCTGTGAACCCGGGGTGGGGGGTGGGCGTGCGGGGCCCTGTCTCCCCCCCCACCCATGGTGAGAAATTTGCAGCTCGCTGGAGGTGGAGGGACAAGGATAGCCATACCTCTCCGCGCTGGTGGGGCAGGCTTCCCAGAGAAGAGGATATTTCGGATGGGTCTTGAAGCATGAATAGGAGTTTGCCCAACGCCGAGGTGGGCACCGACCTGCCCGACTGCTCGGTTAGTACCCTTCTTACCATGCCTGCCGTGTATTCTAAGGAGCTAGACTCTCCCCGGGTCCCCCGCTAGACTGACTCTCCTTAAGCGTAGAGACCCTCTCACGCAGCTTTGAAGCAGCCGCTCGTCCCTCACACAGCAAGGCTCTGCGTCAGTGTTAGGGCATCGAACGAATCACGGGAACCCCGGGCGGACACTTCTCACTGCGAAGGGGGGAGGGATTGCTGAGGGCGGAAATTCAAGACCCGCTAGGAAAGGCCGCCCACCTCAGAACCTGCTAGCCTCCCTCTGCAGGACTTCCTGGCCCTCAGGAGGCCCAGTTAGAGGCCAAGGCTGAAAGTCGGAGTCTCCTCTGGGGCCTGCACCTCTTCCCCACCCCTTCTTCCTAATGACCCCCACCCCCACCCCGTCCCCTGCCTCTCCCTGCAGAAAACCCTGAGAGGGAAAGACAGCCTCTGATATGCCTGCTTCTGACCCAGCACTGAGCCTGGATCATTCCAGTGGGGCCTGCCACCTGCATCGCCCTATCCGATGCTATTTTTAAGATGTGAAGCTTCTGGGGGCGCCTGGGTGGCTCAGTCGGCGAAGCGTCCGACTTCGGCTCAGGTCATGATCTCATGGTTCGTGAGTTCGAGCCCCGTGTTGGGCTCTGTGCTGACAGCTCAGAGCCTGGAGCCCGCTTTGGATTCTCTGTCTCCCTCTCTCTCTGCCCCTCCTCCACTTGCACTCTGTCTCTCTCTCTCTCTCTCTCTCTCAAAACTAAATAAGCATTTAAAAAAAAGATGCGAAGCTTCTGGAAAAGGGAAGCACCCCAACTGGGAACAAATAGCTCTGGGTGGTGGGTGAGTGCGCCTCAGTCGCCTCGCCCGAGGACCCGCGGTTTCTAAAGGCGTCTGAGCACCAGGCGGGCACTGCCTAGAATAACAAAGAACCCCTTGACCGTGGCTCATTCTAATGATGCCCCAGGCAGCTTGGGCTCTGAGCACCCCTCCCTGCTCCTCCGACCCAGGGGGTGCCCCGTCATCACCCCGGGACCCCGTCAGCGCTCCCGATTCTGGGACGGTGGCGTTAAGGGAGGGGCTGTCTGGACATCGGGTTCATAGGATCCTAACAGTGCTGTCTGCTCCTTGTCACTGAGCCCAGCCGCCAGGTTCCAGGCTAAGCTGGTGACATGCAGCATCCTAGGGGGCTTCTGGGGGAAGGCCTAGTGTTGTCCCCACCATTAGACAGGACACAAAGGTGAGGCCGCACAGCCCTGGTCACACAGCTGAGAAGGGGCAGACCGGGGAGGACCCTTAAGGTCATCTCTGCAACACGCACGCACACGCCTCCATTTCACAGGCTGGCAGACTGAGGCTGGGCCTCGGGGAGGCACCCAGCCGGCATCCCGCTCTCCCGCCAGCCTGTTTAGACCTCCTCCGACTGCTCTTCCGGCTCTTGAACGGTTAGGATCGTGGGCTCAAACCCCTGGAACCTTAGGGTCCTAAAAATAGAATCTTCACTTCTTAGACCCGAGCTGTTAGAACCACAGGTTTTAGCTTCCGTGTCCTTGAACCAGAATGTCCGCATTCCCGAGAGCCAGCAGCAGCCCTTGGGCAGCCTGGAATTGTGGAATCTGAGACCTGGGAGTTCTGGCTTCCTCGGCCCCGGGAGCCCCACGTCGCCCATCCATCCGCCCATCCATCCGCCTTGCGGCCCTGCGCACTTTGTCTGAACAGCATCCCCGCGGGGCGGCCAATCACAGCCCGGGGCCGGAGGGGGCAGGGAAGTGCCAGGCTCCCGAGGGAGAAGCAGGGAGCTGGGCGAACCTCATTTCCAGGCTGCAGGGACCTGGAGGTGAGCTCTGAGGACACCTCCCCCCCTCCCCCCCCCGCCTCCTGCTTGGGCACACACGTGTGCACGCACACACGTGTGCACGCACACACACGGTCCTGGAGGAAACAGAGCAAAGGAATCAAGAGCCAGGCCTTGCCTTTGTCCGGGGGGGGGGCGGTGATGCAACAGCCCCTCCCAAAGCCCCTGCCCGCCTTGGAAGGCTCCCCGCCCCCACCCTCATCTGGGCCCACCCTCCCTGTCTGGTTTATCTTTGGCACGAGTGGGGGCGGACTCCTCAGAGGACTGTTCTGGGAGGGAGGGGGCAGCGGCCCAGAGAGGGCGAGAGGCTGCTCCGAGCCGCACAGCAATTCAAGAGAGCCCCCTCGGAGATGCCTGATACCCCGCTCACCCTCCATTTGTCTGCCCCCCATCCGCTTACCTGCTGGCCCCGAGGCCGCAGGGACCCTGAGTTATTTATTCCTTCAGTCCCAGCCCCTGACCCGGCGCCGAGACCCGGGCAAACGTGAAGGGACCCACGAGCAGTTCAGCCAATAGAGCCCGGAGCCCAGCGGGGCATTGCTCCCAGGCACAGGCCGCAGAGCGGCATGGTGACAGTCTCCCAAGGCCCCGGAGGGAGGCGTTTTAAAGGGGAGGACGTTGAAGCTCAGGGAAGTTCGGGAACTCGCTCGCTCAAGTTCACCTAGCTGGTGAGTGGAAGGCCGGAATCAAAACCCAGTTTTGGCCACGCCTGAACCTCCTGGTCCTGCTGGCTTCCCTGAAGGCCCCAGGCTGAGAGAAAGCAAGGACCAGGATGGCCCTGAAGGCCGCAGGCCGAGGCCCCTAGCCGACTGCGTTTTGCTTGCCCTCTGCAACACGGGGCCTTCCCCCCAAGGGACCCGGATTGTGCCAATCCGCGCCGACTCACTCCCCTTCCCGGCCTGGGGTCTGACCCCCCAGGAACACCCCCCACCCCCCGCGTGCCCTGGGGTGGGGGCTTCGTCTCTGCCACAGAACGATGGCACCCAACTACTGTGTGAACTTGGGCAAGTCACTGCCTGTCTCGGGACCCCAGCGTCCTCCCATTCAGATGAAGACAGGTTAGCCCCGCCTCCCAGGATTGTTGTAAAGATTAAATGGGGGTGTGCTGAGCGCAGTGCCCGGCGTGGAGGGGGGAGCTCGGGGAAGCTGGCGCGTGAGCCAAGGAGGCCAGCCGACATGAGGCATCTGGTTTCTTCCAGCTCTGACGCTCTGCTGCTGTGCCATCCCGATATTCTAGAACCCTGGCACGAGAATCCGAGATTAACTTGCCCCCGCCCTCCGCAGCCCACCAGGAGGTCACGGGAAGACCTCCTTCCTCCTCGGGCCTGCCCACTCTCTCCCAGCCCCCGGCCCCGGCCTCTCAAGTTCATCCTGGGCGGAGGGTGGGCTCCGGCACCCCACCCTCTGGGACCCCACCCGGGCCCCAGCCTCCTTACCTGCCCACGGGGTGAGGGTTCCCCTGCTTGCCGCCAGGCTGTTATCATTCTGCTGCCCCCACTGCCCGCCCAGTCCCCAGGCACCCAGAGCACCCTTCGCTGGGGTCCCCGCACGGTGCCCACTTCTAGAGGGCTCGAGGCCCCATCCCCCTCCTAGGCCCGCGGCGGCCACGGCTGCCCACAGAGCCTCTCCCATCTGGTCTCCGGCCCTGACTTCCCACGGGTGCCTTGTGCGTCACCCCCCCATCCTCCAGGACACGTCCTGGAGGGGAGGGGGAGGTAGGGGCACAGAGGGGCTTCTGCGGGCAGGAGCGCAGGGTGGGGGTGGACGGAGAAGCTCCCAAGGAAAAGCCAAGGGGAGCGGGGACAGGGGGGAGCCAACAGAAAGAGAGGGGAAAGGGGGGTCGGCCGGAGGTGGAGAGAGAGAGGGAGAGGGAGAAGACAGTGAGTGGGTGGAAAGCCAGAGTGAGGGAGAGCAATGTGAAATTCGTGGCAGGGAGAGAGAAGGGGCGAGAGGAGACGCGGCGAGAGGCAGGGATGGAGAGCGAGGAGGGAGGAAGGAGAAGGAGGGGGCGGCAGGCAGAGTGACAGAGAGGGATTGTGCCACAGATGGTGACACGGAGAGCCAGGGAAGGAGGGGGCAGGAGTGGGGGGTGCGGGAGGGGCCGGAGAGCAGGTGCGGGAGGGGGGAGGGGCGGCAGGTTAGGGGTGGAGGCCAGGGGGAGGGGGCGCCCAGACCCCGTTACCGGAGAGATTTGGCCACCCACGCTGGCCTTGGCTCCCGCAGAGGGGAGGAGAGAGGAGCGTGGTGCCCAGGGGAGCTGGACGTCCCCCAGGGCACTGTGACACATGTCTCCCCGGGGACAAGAGCTGGCTCCCGAGCCCAGGCAGGTGAGGGATGAGGCAGCCCTGAGAGGGCTGGCAGGGCCAGGGAGCACTGCGCTGGGAGTCCACGGTCCTGGCCGCAGGCTGGACACCAGCCAGCGGAAAGCCCGGCGGGGGCAGCCATCCTGAGACCGACTGAGTCCAGAGAGCCCGGGGCGGGCTGAGGGGGGGAAGTACAGGGTAAAGAATACACATTTCAGACTTTGGGGGTCCGGGGCAAACTCAAAGCTATTATAACAGGAGAAAACAAATGCCCGCTATTGAGAAATTGACACAATTCACAAACGTAGTAAGAACAGAGAACAATATTTTATATTCCACATCTGCCGCTGAGAAGTGTGGAATTTTCTGGGGAGGTGCGGGGGGGGCGCAGTGTGCTTCCCTGGAGTTCAAAGGCGGTATTTCCTGTCCTCAGGTCGGTTGCAAATGGCCATTCAAAATCTCCATTCTCGCAGGCTGGACGAAACAGGTGGTGGGCCGGGTCAGATTCACCGACCACTGGGCTCAGGGGCTCCGAGCGCCCGCCCAGGTGCCCCTGGATGGACGCCCCAGCCCCTGCTGACCGACGTCGTGACCACGGGTGAGTCGAGCCTGCTCCGGGCCTCCGTTTCTTAACCCGGACAGCAGGGAGGCTGGACTGGATCCCTCCTCAGCTCCTCTCTCGAGGCGAGCATTACAAAGGCCTGAGGGTCAATGAGGAATGACGGCCCCCACCCGGGGACCAGCTCCCTCACCCACGCTGCCTCGCGTCCCGACTGCCGCGGACGGTACACGGTGAGCAGTGTGGGGCATCCGGCTTACAGACGGGAACGCCCGGGGCTCAGAGAGGGAAAGCAGTTAACTCGGATCACACAGCCAGTGAGCGGGGAAGGCAGCAGCCTCGCCCGAGCCGTCTTACCCCTCCTCAGGAGGGCCCGGGGAGGGGAGGAGCGGTCAGAAAAGGGAGGAGGGAAGGAATCGAGCCTTCGTCGGGCACCTGCAGCGCGCCAGGCCCCATCCAGGGCCCTTTCCATCGCGGACCGTCCTTCGAGACCAGGCCTGGACCTGCTCGGTCACTAGGCACCCGGGGCCGGTGGCGAGTGGGCCCTTTGGAGAGGCCAGGAATCAGATTCTTCCAGAAGGGCCGCTCTGGGCTGCTGCGGCACACGGTAGGACCGGGAGCACGCCGGCTTCCGGAGCCCGCGGTCTCTCGATGCTGTCTTGCCACCTGCCGTGGGTCGGGGGCGAGCCCCTGCCGCCAGCCTCGGCCTCCCGTCTGTCCGGACAGGCTCCTAGGAGTCGGGGGGGGGGGGTGGCTCTAGGCGGCTCCTGGAGGGGAGGAAGGGGTCGCCCTCCCCTGCCCGGGGCCCTTCCTTGGTTTCTCATCACGTTCAGAATTCGGCCCAGCGTCCAGCGCCCTCCACACTGTATCCGACCCTAGCCCCCCCCCCGCCCCCCCTTCCTCTGCTCGTTTCCTTCTTCCCTGCGCTCCAGGCACGCCCAGCCTCGCCCATTCGCTCACTCCTTCCTTCGGTGGCTCTAGACCGGGGAGCTCAGAAGGCCTCAGACAGTGAGAACTGAAGCAACATCTAGGGAAGAGGGTTCCAGTGGGGAGCGGGCCGCGCCGGGGTGCTGAGGTGGGGACAAGCTTGCACGTTCGAGTGACCAGGCGGACAGCAGGGTGGCTGGAGAGGAGGGAGGCAAGGGGGCGGCCTCCGAGGCCAGAGTGCGCAGGGCCTGGTCGCGGTCTGGAGGGCTTGCCGGCTTCACGGGTGGGAGCAGAGGAGCTTCTTGACCTGATTTTCTGTTCTTCGAAGGCTGGCCAGTCAGGCATCGGCGGTGGGGGTGTTGGTTTCCCTCAGGGCCTTTGCACAGGCCGTGGCCCCTGTCCCATCCCCCGCCCCACCCCTAACATGTGAGACGAAGTCCCTCCCGGAGCCTTCCCTGCCCTGGATGAGCGAGGCCTCTCCTCTAGGCTTCCCGGAGACCCCCGCCTTCCCCGTGTCCCCAGGCCTGGCGGCGCCTAGCGCACAGCAAGTGTTTGCCACACGTCTCCTGAAGAGAAGAAGGTGGGTGGAGGGCGGGCGGCGGGGTGAAGGGGGATGGGGGACTCCACCGTGCTGACTGTCTGCTGGAGGCCGAGGGGCGGTCAGGGGTCCCGGGCACCAGGCTGGGGACAGGTGTGGCCTGAGTCGGACACCGACGCCCGCCCGGGGGCCTTCCCCGAGCAGAAGTGACCCAGACCTCTCCTTCTGGGGGTGACAGGGCGGGGCAGAAAGAGGAAGTGTAAGGCCACGCCCGCAAGCTCTGGGAAGTGGGGGTGCCCGAGGGTCGGAGCCGCGCAGTGGCCCCACCGTGCCTGGCACTGAGGTCCTGGGCCGGGAGAGCCTCCTCGGCCCCGCATCTGGTTGCTCAGGGCTGTCGCGCCTCCCCCGTCAGACCCTAACCGCCTCAAAACCACGCCCACGTCTCCACCCTCAGACCAGAGGACTCCCTGACACCAGCGACTGTGCCTCTACCGTCAGACAGCTGGTATTCCAGAGGCTGGGGCCCAGGCTCCTCCCGCTCCTGGCAGCCGGGACAGGGCTGTCTCCCCCCCCCCCCCGCCACAATGCCTACGCCAGGGCTGACCCCAGTGCAGGGCTGACCGCAGTGTAGGGCAGGGGCCTCGGCTACTGACACCGAGGTCTGTCCTTCAGATAAGAGGAGGTGAGCCAAAATACCCTCCCCGCCTAGCCCCCCCGGGGCTGTCCCAAGTGTGTGACACCGACTAAAGGCGTCCTCTGGTTCGCCGGCCCCTGCTGTTTCCTGCTAGGGCTGAATCTCAGCCTCTCTACTTACTGGCTGTGTGACCTTGGATATGCGGCTTAGCCTCTCTGAGCCTCAGTCCCTCATCTTCAACACCTGCTGCACTGGGTTGCTGAGACGATGGAATTAGTTAATCCCCGGACACACCGGCAGGTCCCAGGGACACCGAGAAGCTACACATAGCGCAGGCCTCTCCTGTCCTCATCCGTGGCCGGGGCAGATGGGCCGGCAGGCAGCCCGGGCAGGCGAGTGCGAGCCCCAGCTCTGGCCCAGTCATGCAGCGTGACTTTGTGAAACCCCTGGGCCACTTCCTCCTTCAGGACGCTGTGTCCACCTTCCTGCCTAGCCCCGGGTTCTCACGATGGTCAAATGCGGGGAGCAATTTCGCCTGCCGGCTTGCAGCCCCGCAGCCCCAAGCTTTAGGGCTTCTGCCTTGAACTCTCTGCTTCCCGACCTGTTCACGGCTCTCCACCCTCCGAGAGCCTCTCTTTGGGCCAAACCACCAACCCCTGCTTCTGCCCTCGCCCCGCCCCCTCAGCAGGGAGAGGGAGTCCTTTAAAAGCAAGGCGTGCCCGTCGCTTCCTCCTTGAGACCCTTCTAGGGCCGCCCAGTGCCACAGAATGAAATCCACCATCCCCACCGGGGCCTGAGAAGCGCCTGTAATCTGTCTCTGCCTGTTTCCTGCCCGCTCGCCCCTTCCTCTCTTTCTGCAGCACTGAAGCCTTCAGTCTGAGCCCCACGCGCGCACCCCAGGCCCTTTGCACAGACTGTTCCCCCGTCGCTCTCTTAATCTTTCGGCAGGTTGAGGCACCAGCCACCTGGAGGCCTTTCCGTTCTCCGATGCTCCCTCTTCTGGCTTCTCTTTTATCTGTCATGCAATTATTATGTATTTGCTTCTATTTTGCTTTTATCAAAATAACTGCCTGCAGGTAAATTTTAACAACCAACGTGATAAAAGGACTTATAACAGCAGGAAACAGCCGTCTTCCCATGGACCTGCCCCAGCCCCGGTGCCAGCGGCAATCTCTAGCTCTTTCTCCTTGCTAATCATCGGCTTTCTTTTTCCGTCTCTCGATCCCCCAATCTGACCCGTTATCTACCGACTTCCTACTATGCTACCTGGGGATTTTAGATTTCTTGCACACTCCGGCCCGTTCTTTCCACTATCTCCACCAAACGGCGTTTTCGGGTGAGCATGCATTCAATGTTTTCATGAGGAATGCACTGTGAATATTAATTTCTGCCCAGCCTGGAGTTCATAACTGCTTCTTTTTTTTTTTCATTTGCTCGTTTTTTTGTTTTGTTGTTTGTTGTTGTTGTTGTTGTTGTTTTTAATATCTCAGTTTTCTACGACTCAGTATTTGCACAAGCTCCTACCTGCAGCTTCGTAAAAACTTCACAGGGGAAGGCGAGCCTGGTCAGGGTTTCTGCGTGGAGACATCTCAACGCCGCCCGCCCATCCTGACTGTGCTCCGTGCCCGCCGGTGGCTCCCGCCCCGAGACTCTCTCTTCGCCGCTCTCTCACCGACCCCTTTCAGCTTTTTCCTGCGTTCCGTCCTGTTTCGTGAATCTTCCTCCGTAAGGATTTACTCCCTGATTCTGCGGATGCGTATCCTCTGCGAACTCCCTGAGCCAGTGCGCACGCGTGAAAGTGGTTTATTCTCCTCGCGTGCGCGTGGATATCCCGGCTGGGTATAGAATTCTAGGTTGAGAATTACTTTGACTCCGATGGTGGAAGGCATCTGTCCATATCTCTAGCGCCCAGCACTGTTCTTATTCTCAGTCCATGGTGGGGAACCTTAGGTCATTCCTTTCTTTATAATGGAAGCTTCTAGGATGTTTGCTTTATCCCTAAATTTCGGAGATTTCCTAATGCGCGGGTCGTGCCACCCACCAAGTGTTTGGGGCATGTAGTGAACTGCGTTAATCTAAAGATTTGTGTTCTTCAGTTCTGGATAAGATTCTTCTATTATTTTCTCTTGGAATGCCTGTTGTTTGACTATTGGCCTCCTGGATTAACCCTGTGATTTTCTCGTTTAATTTTACCATCTTATTCTACCTTCTGGGAGTCGTTTCTGTTATTGTGTTGTTCACTCTTTTATTTTCTTCCAAACCTTTTATTTCAAAAAAATTTATTTTGTTTTATTTTTTAAGTTTATTTCTTTATTTTGAGAGACACAGTGATAGCATGAGTGGGGGAGGGACAGAGAGAGAGAGGAGAGAGAGAACCCCAAGCAGGCTCTCAGCTGCCAGCGCAGGGCCCTGTGTGGGGCTCAAACCCACAAAACCTTGAGATCATGACCTGAGCCAAAGTCAAAGCCAGATGCTTAACCAACTGAGCCACCCAGACACCCCCTAAAAAATGTATTTTTAAAGTTTATTTATTTATTTTGAGAAAGAGAAAGGGAGAACGTGGGAGGGGCAGAGAGAGAGAGGGAGAGAAAGAATCCCAAGCAGGCCCTGCACGATCAGGGCAGATCCTGAGGCGGGGCTCGAACAAATGAACTGGGAGATCACGACCTGAGCCCAAATCAAGAGTAGGACACTTAGCCAACCCACCTAGGCGCCCCGTATTTTTAAAAAAAAATTAAAAAGCATATAAAACCTTGGATTTAGAGTAGCTTTTTCTGTGAGTGTTCTGTAAGATTAGCAAACATTTCTAATAAAACTTGAACTTGATACATGAGTGATATTTTGCAATACAAGTAGTATGTCACATGATCACGACTGAGCCAACGGCCCTTGAAATTTGCTTTGATATATTCAAGTGCTTTGGATCACAAGCATGCGTCTCCAGAATGAATTATGTTTGCAAGCCAAGGTTTCACTGTATTTTTCATTTCTAAGAGCTCCTCTCTGTTTTCTGATTATTCTTTTATTACGGTATTCTGGTTTTTTTGTGGCTATAATATGTTTCCTTATCTCTCCAAGGATAGTGGTGGTGGTTTCTTCAAAGTTTTCCTCTGATCTCTGCCTTGGCTCTATTTCTTGCCAATTCCTTTTTCTCTGTTTGTTTGATTGGTCTCTTTCTCATCAGAGCTTTCCTCAATTGTCCATTCATCTTTTGTTACACATTCATTTTTCAGAACGAAGCATTCAGACTCAGATCGGCAGCTCCACGCAGGAGGGCAGAGCTTGCAAGACAGGGAACAGCTCTATAGGGATGGCTGGATTTTTCCTCAAGGATACCTAGATATGACCAGAGGTCAGCATCTGTAAGACCTTCATCCGGGGTGGTCGGATCCTATCCACAGATTCCTATCTGTATGCCTGGGTGCCAGCACTCTGTGTGTGGGGGGTGTGGAGCAGGCTAGGGTCACCCTGTTCAGTATTCAGACATTCCTCGAATCCCCCTATATCAGTCAGCTAGTGCTGTGTAACAAACAACCACGCACATGTCTTTGGTGTACAAAAATAAGCATTTATTGTACTTCACACCTTTAGGTCAGCTGGAATGGATTGATCTAAGCTGGGCTAAGCTAGGCAGGTCTGCTCTGTGCTGCAGGCAGCTGGATACCTCTGCCGTTCTATTCTTGAAACCGCTGGGCTTACCAAAACTATTTTTTCGTCAGCACAAGAGCATGCCCAAGAGTGCAGGCCCATCAGGTCTCTCCTTATGATGCATATGCTAACATCCCACTGGCAAAAAGCAAGTCAGAAGGCCAAAGCTAGCATCCGTGGGGTGGGGAGGGGAAGTATGCTTTTTGCCCCAGGAGGGGGACATGGAGGGAGTAACCGCCTGCCAAGCACAGTCGGACCTACTGCATCTCGAATAATCAGTCTGAGGGCTCACCCCTGCCTGCTCTGTAGCTGGTGTTCTTGGGTCCAGAAAAGTCTGGTTGGATTTTCCTGCCCAGGCTAGGGAGGGATGGTTGCCTGGCTGCATAGAGTGTGTGTTGGGAGGAGGAGCAGGGTTCTGGGGGTCTAATTGCTCCTTAAACAAACGTCTAAATAACCCGCCAGTTCTCAGCCTCCCGCCTTGCCATCTGCGATGTCTGAAGCCCCCACTTCAAAGCTTCCCTGGGATTCGGCAAGGCCCGTTGGGTTGTATCTCTTCCACCACAAAACCCTCCACCCCACCCCACCCCCACCCCAGAGCAGCAGGGAGGTAGGTTTGCCCACCCTGGGCCCCTGTTAAATCATTTACCACCCCTCCATCTGCTCTCCTACTTGTGTGCTGGGCTGTGGGTTCACAGGTGTCTCCTGGTTTCCTTGAAGACGAGAGTTTGTGTTTCTGTTTCGTGTTCTCCCTATTGTCACGGCTGCTCTTCAGCAAGGGGGAGGGGGCAGAAGCAGCCCTACCCCGGCACCTCGAGACGTAAATCTCTTCTTTGCTCTGTTGCTTACGCTTCTGTGGCTCGACCACACGGCAGGTGTTGATTTGCTCGGCCGTCTGTCTCGTTAGCCTCTGAGCCCCTGGGGAGCGCGGGGCTGGGTGTCAGCCTCTCTGCACCTCCAGCTCCCACGCCGCTTGGCCTGGAGCCCGTGGTTATATGTGAGAACTGAACTGAACGAACTTCAAATGATATGGATGACTGCTCATGGTTTCACCTGACTGAAGGCCTTCAGAAGTCTTTTAGAACCTTCCAAGATCTCTCCATCTCCCTCCCCAGAACCCGGCCTGCCTTGCCTCTTACATCCCATGAGGCCTGGAGGGACTCAGATGTCCACAGAGGCGACTCTTTCTCGGGGTGGGGGTGGGAGGAGTTAAGAGAGTAGGGCGGAGAGGAGAAAGAGCAACGGAAGAGGTAACGGGGACCTCGGCCCCAGAAAAGCGACCATTCCAGTACACCATGGTAGTATGTCTCATGGCTTTCCGAGGTGGTTGAACTCAGTTGGACGCTTGTGATTTGGGCCGGGGCCGCAGTCATCCGGGGGCTCGACTGGGCCGGCACGACCAAGATGGCTGCCGGCTCGTCAGGCTAGGAGGCCGGGCTCGCTGGGTCCCTGGAACGGCTGGGTCTCTCTCTCTCTTTCTCTCCACTCGAGTCTATTCTTCCATCTGCTTATTTATACACGAACAGCACACGCGTCTCCAGCATGCGCTCGGTGCAGATCCCCGCTAGGGCCACGGCGAGCCGTCCAGGCGGGGGCGCCACTGCCCGGGGCTCCCCGCGGGCCCCGCTGTCTCCCCGCTGGGCTGCGAGCTCCTGAGAGGCAGGCCCACGCTCGACTCGCCCTCAAAGCCCGCGGTCGGCACACCGTCTCAATCACCGTTCACTCTGCGATTGGGTGACCGGGTGACTCGAGAGACGCGTACGCATTTTTTAAGGCAACGGGCGTACGTGGCGCCATCTGGGCGGCGCGGTGGTTTGTCCACGAGGAGGATCGTCTACACCGCCTGGCGGAGGCTGGCCGGAGGCAGCCCCGGTGGATGCAGGGAGGCCAGCGGGGTGGTCACGGCCACCTGCCCAGGGAAGAGCCAGGAGACCCAGAGCGGGGAGCGGCAGGGGGGCTGGCAAGGGGCGGGTTTGGCGTGTGCAGGGAGCCCACGTCCTCCAGCGGGCAGGTGCCTTCCTTGCCCACCAGGCAACGATGTCACGGCAAAGGGCCGAGGGCGGGACCTCCGAGCCCCGAAGCCCCGCCCGGGCCTGCCACTAGGTGGGCGTCGAGGAGTGGTGGCCGTCGGGCTGGGCCGGCACCACGCTGTCAGCCTCGGGCCCGCGGCCAACAGCTCTTCCTGTTTCAAAACCAGCCCCTCACCTACTCCCCCTGAGGCCTCCGCGCCTCTGCCACTTTGCAGAACAGAAACCAGTGACTCACCCCGTGTTCGGTGACTGCCGGGCACAGCGATACAGGGGAAAGAGCACGGCCCCGGGAGACCTAAGCCCTCAGTTGCAAACGCTGTCAGCTAGCAGCCACAGAGGCCTGCCCGGTAGTGGCGTCGACAAGAGGTGGTTTCACTTTCATTTTGTTCCCACAACGAGGCAGCCCTTGGCGCCGGTTTGGCTGCCAGCCAAAGCTGTCACGGATCCGGGCTCTTCCTAATCTCCCTGCTCCTCCATTCTTAGCGTGTTGGCTTGTAGCTGCGTGCTCGTGGTTTCGGGTGCCTAATGCGGCTGCTGCAGCTCCAGACATCTCATCAGTCTTCATCAGGGAAGAGGACGAGACAAAGGGCAGTGTCCAGTTTTTTTCTGAAAGAAAACAAAAACCGTCCCGGAAGCCACCTCTCCAGCTGAGTTACACCTGTCCCGTTGGCCAGAACTGTGCACCCTGGGGACACACCCAGCTGCCAAGCGAACTGGGGAGACAAGTGTTTGTGTCCGAGGCTAGCTACCGTGCTGCCATGCACCAAACTAGGTTTCTGTTAGCAGGAAGGATGGGAGCAGTGGGAGGAGGTGGGAAAATTGAGTGTCCGGCATGGTGAGCTGAGCCTTAGCCCTAACTCCGTGCCCTCCTGTGCCTCGGTTTCCTTCTCTGCAAAACCAAGCTGCTAGGACCTAAGTGGGAAGGCTCCCGCGAGGATTAAATGAGATAATATGGGCTAGGTGAGAACACTCGGTGGTGAGAGAATTTCTTTCCTGACGTTATTATTGCCATAAAGTGGGGACCCTGCCCGCTGGGGTAGGCTCAGGGGAAGAGGCACATGGCAACACCCTCCCCCCCACTCTGCCCTGGCATGTAGGGAAGTTTGAGGAGCAGAGGAAATTCTTCGAGGAAAGAGGACCAGACCGGGGCGTGCCAAGGGCTTGGATGAAAGAGGTGACTTTGAGGAAATGAGAGTTCAGCCTGAGGGTGCAGGCAGAGGGTGGCCAGGCCTCCGGAGCCACCAAGAGGGGGTCCCAAATCTATCTGGAAGTCCCGTAAGAGCAGGAAGCAAAGGGGGTTCTCTTCAGCCTCTGGACCACCGGAGGGGGCGCCCCGGGGCTTCTAATCAACCAACTGTCCGGGTAGAGGGTAATGGGCTCTGTGTTTGCCACATGCCGGCAGGGTTTTCGTGGGGGTGGTTGGTTTCCGTGGTGAAGTCACCTTCCAAACAGAAAGGCCTGGTCTGAGCTGAGGCCGAGAGGCGCCCGGGGGTT
The DNA here is from genome assembly GCA_030068075.1 of Paguma larvata. Classification (NCBI taxonomy): domain Eukaryota; kingdom Metazoa; phylum Chordata; class Mammalia; order Carnivora; family Viverridae; genus Paguma; species Paguma larvata. The sequence goes on along the minus strand of CM057828.1, from coordinate 10,613,833 downwards.
TCCCCTACCAAACGCAGGTCCCTTCAAGAGGGTGGGGATCCTGGGAGGCCAGCGAGGCGGCGCGGCCTGCCTCCCCCAACATCGGGACTTAGAGGGCAGCTTTGGGGGAGCAGAGAAGCGCCGAGAACAGAAACCCCAAGCATTTTTCGGGCTGGCAATCGGGGGAGGGGGCTTCTGTGCGGTGGGGGGACCGGGTCCTAGGCCTCTCTTTTTTTATTCCTGCCTCATAGCTTCTCTAGGGTGTCCGCCCACGAGGGCAGGACCCCGTGCGCGGCACTGGCACCTGGGACGGAGCGAGAAGGCGCTCCATCAAGTAGGCCTTGAAGGCGTGGATGAAGCGGGGACAGAGAAGGGCCAGCGTCCCCAGGAGCGCAAGGTGGGACTCTAAGGTGGGAACGCGGCCCCATCTCTCTCTTAAAGAAGCTCGCCTGTGCTGAGCGCCTGCAGGGACGGGCACCGCCCCCTCAAGCTGCTGGGACCCATTAGTAATAGTAGCGGTTGGTCTCCGCCCAGGTCTCAGTCCTCCTTTGGGAAGCCGCCCCTCCACCTTCAGCAGGAAGGTTTTTCCGCAATTGCAACCACGCCTACCTCTAGCCTGGGGTGTGGTCCAGGCCTGGCCAATCAGAGCTCAGCACCCACCCCCCGCCAAATATGATTGGTTGAGTAGGACCAGCCAGGAAGCCGGTCCAATCAGAGTAAACCTTCATTCGCACATTGCCTGGGGGCGGACACTTGTGCTTTTTTTTTTTTTTCTTGAGAGTCACCTGTCTGAGAATGAACCCGACAGCAGAAGGCCGAGCAAAGAGGAAAGCAAGCCCCGATGACCTAATTCGAGCCCCCCCCTCGCTCCTTGATCAAGCTGCACCTGAAGACATGATATTTCCAAATTTGAATCAATAAATTTATTTTCTGCTCAAGCAACTCGAACTAGGTTTCCCATTTGCAATAGCAAAAGTCCTGACTGGCAGGGTCTGAAAGTTTTAAGACTCCTACGGGCAAGTGCAGCTCGGGACACTGTGAGTGGCGGTCTAGAGAGACTTTGAGGGATGGCAGGAGTCGGCTGGACCCGGGTCTTCGACTGGCGGTTGCAGGCACCCACCGACATTCAGAGCATTTGGCTTCTTTTATGTTGTCCCAAAGAAGAGAGCTAAGACCAGAGGAGCAAACTTCTGAGACGCTCCTTTTAGCTCAGGAGGAGGAGAACATTCCGACCAGCAAGACCATCAATCCCGGAGTCGTGGCCTGCCTCCAGAGGGAGTGAGAGAGCCATCCTCGAAGGTATACAAGTGGTGGCTGGCAGCCATCCGGCCCGAAATTTCCAGAGGGGCTCCGGGCATCGGGTGGGACTGGGGTAAAGGGGTAAACCCTGTCATACGCAGCAGCGGGCACTGACGGCACTAATGCAAAGGTGGCTCCCCTCTGGCCCCGGGGGGGTGGGGGGGGGGAGGCGGGAGTGGGAGGAGTTGGGAGCAGAGCCTGCAAATTCACACCCTTCCAGCCCCAGGGGGCCTCCAGCACCGAGAAGCCGAAGCCAATCGACCAAGCTCTGCACCCGTCTGCTAAGAAACACCACGGGCGGCGGGGAGGGGACAGTGTGGCCAGCCGGGGTGCCATTGGGCTTTGGGGTGAGGGCCCTGGAGGTCAGAACCATCTGGCTGGGAGGGCTGGGTGCAACCTGGAAGGAAGACATGCGGGAGGTGAGAATCCCATCACGGGCAGAACCCCGCCTCCCGGCTTTGGCTCCAGGTTGGCCCTCCCACCAGCCGTCCCACCAGTCCCCCCACCCGCTTGCCCACCACACCAAGGCCGCTCCTCCCTTCTTGTCCCACGTCTCCAGGCTGCCTCCGACCCACGCGGCTCCCCCTTCTGCCCCTCGAGTCTTAGCTCAGTCTGCCCTGCCTCCACCCTTGTATGCGGGTGTCAGGTCTCCCCGGATCCACAGGAAGGGGATGCTGCGGGGGGGACCAAGGCATCTTCCCACCCCTCATCCTCCCCGGCCTCCTGCAGGGCTGGCAGAGTGGGAGCCTAGTGGCACCCATGCCTGGGCTCTGGCACCTTCCTTCTGGGAACTGGGCTCCCGCCGAGCTGGACTGGCTCGGGCAAATAGGGACACCGAGGCCCCTTGGCTACTTCCCCTTCCGTCTTGCCCTAAATGCCATTCCCGGCGAAACCGAAGGCCGCCAAGCAGTGGCTGGACACCCCCTCCCAGCCGGAGCTTGCCGGGTGCAGGTGGGGGGCGGCCACGAAGCAGGGAAGGAGACGCTCTTACCCTAAAGGAGGCTGCAGGGCCGCTTCTGAGGCCGCGTGGGCTGGGGGCACAGGACGGCCCGGATCGCCTCGTCGAAGACGGTTTTCAGGCCTCGCTGGGTGAGGGCCGAGCACTCCAGGTACTTGACCGAGTCTAGGGCGGGGCGGCAAGAGGGCAGGCCTAGGTCAGGGGCCAGCCCTGGGCAGAAACCTCTCCCAAGCCACACGCCTGTGCCAGGCCGTGGGGGCCCCCCAGGCTGTGCCACTCAGGGTGGGGGGTATCTACTGCCCTGGGCCTCGTTTCCTCGTGTCTGAAATAGGGAGCTCGAGTTCAAACACAGAGGCTAAGACCGACAAGAGCAGGTCTGTATCTTTCTTAGACACGTAAGCCCTTAGACCAGGAATTCTGATACCTTCCTAGGGAAAAAAAAGGGCTCCGGTGACAGTGACCGAACCTCTCCAAGCCTCAGTTTCTTCTAGAAAATAGCCCCACGCCTGCCTTCACGCTTCCCCCAGGAGGCCTGAGATGCTCATGGCCCAGTCACCAGGACCTTCCGAATGTCATCTGACCATTCCTTAACATCGCCCCAATTTACAGATTAGGAAACCGAGGCTCGTAGGCGGGACACCATTTGTCCAAAGTCACATGCTGGATGTTTCTCGTCCACCTCGGGGCGGCCGGGGACTGTCAGAGAGGGGAACGGGATTAGAGGGCTTCCCCCCACCCCTGCCTTCGCCCATCTGACCACTCAGGGCAGGAGCCTGGGGCGCAGACAGTCAGGCTGAGCCTCTACTCCCGGGGACCGCGTTTCATGGCCTTCTGGAAGGAACCTGCCCGAGGTGCCGTGTCCACTACAGCACAAACTGTTTCCCTGAAGTAAGGAACCGCAAAGCCCCTTCTTTGAGAGGGCTGGGGCTGCCTTCAGGAACCGGAGGAAAGAGACGGGCAGGAAGGGGAACTTTGTCCCCCGAGAGGCCACACTTCTAGGGGGAAGGAAGCAGACCAACACCGACAGGTACCCACTCGCTGCCAAGCAATGAGCCGGGGGCTTCCAAAAACCCTGTGAAGAAATACTGTGACCCCCCACTTCCCAGATGAGGAAACAGGCCCAGAGAGGGGAAGCCTGGGGCCCGGGGACACACAGCTGGGGAGAGAAGGGACAGCCCCTGGAAGGAGGAAGCCCACAGATGCCCTGGGGTTGGGGAGAAAGAAAGAGTAGGGACAAGGAAACCAAGGTTCAGAGAGCGTGTCACTTGCACCAGGTCACATGCTGGGTGTGTACTTGGGAGCGTATTCCCACCAGGGAGCGCACGCGGTGGTCCCGGGGCCTGGCTGGCAGAGACCAAACGCCCTTGGTTCAGGCGCCTCATCACCTTATAACCCTGTGTGCCCAGAACGATGTCGCTGGGCATTTGGCCACTGTCTGCCTGCAAGGGACCATAGCCAGTGTCCACTTCTTCCGCACCCGCCGGCTGCCTCCTCCCTGGAACCTGCCAGCCACTTGCCCTTCTCGACTCGGTGGCGTCCAGAGCCACGGTCCTGAGTGGAGGTTGGGGGCGGGGTGGTGCTGGGCTCCCTGCAGCTCTGCCTCTCATCGCCCTAGGACTCTGGGCAGTCCCCCTCTCTGTGCCTCAGTTTCCCATCCGTCTAGGTCATGGCGACTTGGGACGCTTGTCAGGCGGAGGCAGGAGGGGTAGAGGAGCCGCCGGGGGCGTGGGGGCAGGTCAGGGGGCCGTAGACTCCATGGCTAATGGAGCCAGGCTGCCGGCTTTGAATCTGGGCTCCGCCCTAGCATGGCCGGGTGGCCTTGAACCAGTGCCTTCTCCCTGAGCTTCCCTCTCCTCTTCTGTAAAGTGGGGTCAACCAGAGACCCTCCTTCGTAGTCGCTGTGAGAACAAGGTGGGGAGATGCATGGCCCAGCGCCCAGGAAGTGCTCCGTCTCCAGCAGCCAGCCGTGACTACCAGCCGGGACCTCAGCTGTCCCCACAACTTGCCACCACAGGCTGGGGCGGTGGGGGAGGGCAGAGGCAGCCGTTGTCCTCCTCAGCAGACCGGCAGGTCCCCCAGGCCTCCCCTCTGGCCCCAGCTGGTCCAAGTCAAGTTCAAAGTCACTGCTCCTGTCCCTGCCCCACCCCCACGTGGGATCAGCTTCCAAGAGAGACAGGCGAGATTCCAAGGCAGGATCCAGAGCCATCTCCTTACAAAGCAGAAGGGACCTTTGGGGAGTGCACGGGCCAGCCCGCGTGGGGAGAGACTGAGGCCCAAGGAGGGGGAGCCACTTTCCCGAGGTCACACCCACAGTCGGTGTTGGAGCCACGCCCAGAATCCAGGCTTCGAGCCCCCTTCTCCTTGACCCAAAGCACATGCTTTAGAAGGGAAAGGCTCGCACGCAGGCTGGAGGGTCAGCCTGGGGCAGCAGGAGTCGGGGGACAGGCTGGTCAGAAAACAGGAGAAGGCGAGGGGGCAGTCCCCGTATTTGTGAGGGAAGCCAGCAGGCCTAGGAGCCAAAGACCCCAGGATGGGGCCCGGGACCCAGGCTTCCGAGGCAGCCCAAGGCCCCCCGAGGAAGATGGCCGTGTCACTGGGCTAGTCACAGGAAGGGGGAGGTGGCAGCTGCGGTTTCTCTTCCTGTCGAGATGTGAGTCCCCGGAGCCCTCCCAGTTCCGGCGGAAGGAAGAGTGTGGGGCTGAGGCACCGCTGGGGGTTGGGGGGCAGGGCCCAACCTCCTCGGGGACCAGACCTTGGGCCCGCAGGACCCTGCTGTCAAGGGGGAGCGCCCTGGGCAGTGGGGTCACTGCTCCTAGTGGCCAAACGTGGCTGGGGATGCTTGGCTCTTGGGCAAGTGTCCCAACCCTAGCCTTGCCCCGGGACAGCAGGCCCAGGTGCCCTGGTGCAGGCACCCCTGAGCCCCCACGAGGAGGTCCCCGAGCCAGCAATTTGCTGTCTTACGTTCAAATCCCAGCTCTGTCCCCTCCTGGCTGTGCGACCTTGAGAAGTTGCTTTACTTCTCTGGTCCAGTAATCAGGAGGCAAAGAGGAGTGGGCCCGAGGAGGGGGGCTGAGGAAAAGGGAGGCGAGAAGGAGACAGTAGGGAAATCACCCTTCAGACCCGAGGCGAAGCACCACCTCCTCCGGGAAGCCCTCCTGGAAGCCCTCCTGGAAAACCCAAGCTCGACTCGGCGCTCGTCCTCAGAGCACGCCTCCCTCTATCCCTGCTCCAGTCTGCACCAATGCGCTTATGTCAACGCCTGCTTCTGGAGCGTACCTACTAATAGTGACTAAGCCAGAGTCCCGCCTGCGGGCAGGCGCTCGGGGAGGCGTCTCATGGCCATTAATTCACTTGATTCACCCAGTCACCAGGAACCATGACTGTTGGCACGTCTCGCTGACGAGGAAACACAGGCCCAGAGACTCGGGCCAAGGTCACGCAGCCAGGGCGCCACGGCCTGGCCCTGCAGCCCCTCTAATCCCCCATGAGGCTGAGGCGGGCTCCCCCTGCAGCCCCCCTCTCCTTTCTGAGCCCCAGCCCCGAGCCCCGAGCCCCGTACCGATCTCCTTGGCCAGGGCCAGGCCCTGCGGGTAGGTGATGGGTGCCAGCTTCTTCTCCTTCAGCCTCTCGATGGTGTCCTTGTCGTCCCGCAGATCCAGCTTGGTGCCCACCAGGATGATGGGCGTGCTGGGACAGTGGTGTCGCACCTCAGGGAACCACTGGGCGGGGGGTGAGAGGTTGTGCGGGCAGGAGGGGGCACAGGATGGGGCGGGGGGGATGGGGGAAGAGAAGAACCGTGAGGGGGTGCAGGAGGGGGCGTGGTGGCAGGAGAAAAAGCAAGATCTCGTGAGCGATAAAAGGCAGCCAGGGGTTGTGCGGGGAGGGGAGGGGACGAGGTCACAGAGGCTGGGGAGTAAAGCTAACCACCACCCCGGCCCCCTCTGAGCCCCCTCCGAGTCTCACCCCGGAGGCCTCACAGCCCTGGTTGGCACTGGGGACCCTCTGCTGCCCCCGCCCCTGCCCTAAAGTCATCACCTCCCACCCACCCCCCCTACCCCTGCCCCAGGGTCACCCACCCCAAGCCCCCAAGGCCCCACTCTGGCCTGCTCACCTTGGCACGGACATTCTCGTAGGAAGCAGGGCTGACGAGGGAGAAGCAGATGAGGAACACGTCCTAGGGACAAGAGCAGGCAACGGTCACCCGTGAGACGGGGCCTGGGGACACCCCCCCCCCACCCTGGCGGCCAGCAAGCCCTGTGTTCATCCAGCCCTTCCTAAAGGCCTTTTCTAACGGGCTAATCCTCACGCGACACTCTGCCCCATTCTACAGGTGGGCAAAGTGAGGCTGACAGAAGTCCAGGGCTTGCCACCTGGAATTCCGGAACCCGTACCCCTCACCGGGCACTCACTACCTACCCTCTGGTCACCAGCCCTTTCCTGGCCAGCCTAGAGGGAGAGTCAAAGTACCAGGGCCTGGTGGCCACAGAGCCACCCGAGAGCAGGGTGGCTGAGGGAGGGCAGGGAGGGGTGCAGGGAGGAGCCCTCCCCCCCACCCTGCTCTGCCCAGGAGGGCCATTCCTGGGAGGGGCAGGGTTCCCCAGCCACTGGCCCCAGGGCACTGTCCCCAGAGGGAGCGGGAGGAGCTCAGGTTGGAGGCAGGGGCGGGGGCAGGGCAGCGCACCGTCTGTGGGTAGGAGAGCGGCCGGAGGCGGTCGTAGTCCTCCTGGCCCGCGGTATCCCACAGGCCCAGGTTCACGGGCTTGCTGTCTACCATCACATTGGCTGAATAGTTGTCAAACCTGCGGGGACCAGGCAAGACAGAAGCGTCAGTCTCCACGCCCGCCCGGACCCCAGGGCCTCCTCCTTCCAGCCTCCCATTGCTCCGCGTGGGGAGGGGGGGCGAGACCCAGGGAGGGGCGGCCACGGCGCCAGAGTCGCCACCCCCTATGCACTTGGCTTTCCTTCTATTTTTTTTTTTTCATTGCACTAAAAACTGTTGAAGAGAAAGACACGGCCTCCATCCCCATTCCGCCCTTTGCCTGTCTTCCCAAGAAGTGATTTTCGGAGGTTGCGGAGGGTTCCCTCTAAGGCTCAATCGGAATGAAATTTAGCCACTTGCTGTGCTGGACTGAGGTCGGTCCCCCTGTCGCAGGTAGGGGCCTCCCCTGAAACAGGCCCTGAGGCAAGGAGGTGGGACAAGTGGCCGCCTCTGGAGGGGAGTGAGGAAGAGTTGAAGAAGGGGCGCCGGCAGGTCCTGGGGGTGCTATTGAGCGGTTGCTGCAGAGTCGGCTGGGAGACAGGGCGCCCCTGACCCCTGAGGGGCGGGAAGCGAGGTATTTACCCAGCATCTCCATCCCGCTTGGCAGAAGCATGTCCTGGGGTGCTAAATTCCTGGCCTTCCAGCCCAGGGAGCTGGAGGGACGGTGGGGGCGGAGGGGCGTGACACTTTGGAGAAATGCCACCAATACGCACAGGAAAGACGCATGCCAAAGGGATGGGGCAGGGGGCCGGGGGGATGCCAAAAGCGACAGCTGGAGTCTCCCGCCAGCACCAGAGACGCCTCCAGGGAAGCCAGACAAGTTTCCAGACTTTTTTTTTTTTTTTTTAATTCAACCCAACAGTATTTCTCACTACACATAGGCCTGAAAGGAAGGTGCTGGGTTTTCGGCCTACAGAAAAGAAGACTGGGGTCAGAGAGGTTCAGCGATCTGCCCAAGGCCCCACAGCCAGTGAGTGGTCAAACTAAGTAAGAAGCCCGTTGTGGGGGGCTGGGGGGTGGATCCCAGGGCTCCCGGCCAGCACTGAATCCCCTGTGCCCCAGCCGTGGTACCGTAGACGCCCTCGCCTCCCACTCACGAGGGCTGGGGATTGTGACCTTGCCCCTCCCCACTAAAGCCACCTGCTCCTCCCTTGTCCCCCGGCCTGGCCCACTGAGACCTCAGGCTCCTCCTCCTTCTCTCCTCATACACCAGCCAAGCTCTCTCCCCGGCAAGGCTGGCGCTGCCCACCTCCCGGCACTCGATCGCACTGTGCCTTCTACCCACAATGCCTCTCCCTGCCTCTCCTGTCCGAATATCCCCACTTGCCCTGACCGTGCAGTCCTACCCACGCTCCAGGGGAGGGAATACCCTTCCACCCCCTTTCGCCCCAAGATTCGAAATCTTGCCCAGGTGGGTCCTCTCTGCGGTGGGGGGGGGCGCAAGGTGAGGGGGGGGACCTCCAGGCCACCTCCTTCCCGGTCCTCCCCCTGGAAAGAGCTCATTGTTCCTTCCCTTGGGGAACTGCTTGATCTTGACCTTGAACAGGCAATCGGGCGAGTCTCTATCTTGCTGGGGGCCAGGGCTCCACGTGGGCAGGGCCCTGCCTGCTTCATCTCCAGGCCCGGCACCCAATAAAGGCAGGCAGATGGGAATTAAAGCAAACCGAACTGAAGCCCTTGGGATGCCACCTCCTCCAGGAAGCCGTCACCGAAGGCTGCTTGGGGACCAGCTGCAGAAGCCCTAATGCTTCAGAGTAACTCCAAAAACACCTGTTCTGAGAAACACACACATACACACACATGCACGCATGCACGCACACCCAAAAAGTGGGCAGCCTGCTATTTTTAGCACACCATACTTATTCATCCATGGAGTGTTCCAGTCACTTCTCGGTTCCTCAGATAGCCCCACTCCCTACTGCCTGGAAGCTCCTACGAACACTTCTCTGACTCTCCACTCTTCTTCCTCCCTCGCTCCTCCTCCCCAGTGCCCGGCTGACTCTGACTCAGCCGCCTCTAGCCCCATCTCAAGGTCGTCTCCCGCAGGAAGCCTTTCCTGACCCCCCAGCCCATCCGGGCCCCAACCCCACAATCGTTGCCCAAACAGCAGACACCACGCCTGCCTTGCTCCTCGCTGCGCCCCGCGGCCCATACAGCACTCGCCACATAGTAGGGGGCTCTGTGTTCCGACTCTAGCCGCCACCCATACCCCCGTGGGATTTCAGGAAGAAGGCGCTGTCCAGACACCACTGGGCATCACGGGAAAAGAAGCGCCCGTGTCGTCTTTGGCTTCGGCCAGAAACATTCCTTTGGGACACTCTCCTCTCTAATGTCCAGCCTAAAATTCTGGTGCCAAAAAGCCTCCCAAGATTCTTTGCGCCAAAGGTAGGGGTCCTCTCTGAGCCACCCCCAGGGTCTCAGGGGCCATGGCGATGGGGAGAGTGTTGGGTCCTGGGACCTTGCAGCAGCACCAAGCACCAAATGTGGGGCCTGGCAGAAGGCTAGGGACCCTTATATGTTAGGTCTTGAAGGCGCATGTGACCTAAGACAAAAGGGCCTCAAGTTACTCCCATCAGACAGACCAGGAAACTAAAGCCTCCAGACGGCAAGTAACTTTGCTGAGGCCAGCCGTCTCGGAAGCCCGGGAGCTGGGGTTTGAGCCTTGCTCCTTCTGTGACACCTGTCAGCGAGCCCCCGGACGAATGAGCTGGAGGAGAGTTGATTCCCCTGGGGATGGCCGCCCAGAGCTAGGAGGGAGCAGAGAGCAGCTTGCGAAGACTTGTCCTGACTGTGTGACCTTGGGCGAGTCACCTAGCTTCTCTGAGCCTCACTTTCTTCGCCGAGAAAAAAGGTCCTTTCTCTCGGGGCCATTAGGAGGATCCAAAGAGACAGAGGAGCTTCAAGTCACCCCACGGGGAGATGCTGAGAAGTTGAGCGATCTCCTTCTGTGTCCGCAGACACACACACACACACACGCGCGCGCGCGCGCTCCACACGTCCCGGGGCAGGGTGGGGGGCTTACTTGAGAGTCACAGGCAGCCAGCACCAGAGGAACCTTACGCTCTCCCTCTGGCCAGCCCTCACCCCTTTTTCCAGATGAGGAAACGGAGGCCCACAGACAGGAAGGCACTTGCCCCAGACCTCGCTGTCAGTCGGCAGCACAGCCAGGACTAGAGCCTGTCCCCCGATTCAGAAAATCCCACGTGGGAACCATCAAGGCTGTCTCGGGGCTTGAGACTCGGAGGCCTGAGCCTGGGCCTGGGGCTTCCCTGAGCCGAGGGGAAGGCAGGGAGCTCACGTCTGCTGAGCACCCAGGGGTGTCAACGACTGTTCCAGGCCCTTCCAGACCGCTTCCCGTGGACCCAGGAAGCAAATACTACGTTTGTCCCCATTTCACACACGAGGACACACACTCGGAGAGGCCGGGAGTGACCTGCCCCGGGTTACACGGCGGGAGGGTTTTCGCCTGGGATCTGTGTGGCCTCTTTCTGCATTCTCGGGGCTTCGGGCCCAGCTCTCACCCTGCGATGGAGCGGAGGAGGGCGTTGGGGGCGGGAGGAAGGGGGCTCAGCACCGGCCTCACCTGACCCCCGCCCAAGCCCACCCTCGGAAAGGAACGCAGACACCAGGGGGCCTGCGTGGCTCGTGACGTGGGGACCAGGGAGGATTGACCGGGTCAGGCAGGGCGCGGACTGCTGCGAGGACTCGGTCTTGGTCCTCAGGGCCACGGGACACCGCTGAGGGGTGTCGCCAGGCCGGGGGCGACGTGATCATCCTTGCATTTAGAAAAGGCTCCTCTTGGCCCCTGGGTGGAGAAGTCTGGGAGAAGGGTGGAGGGGAAGCCGGAGCCGGCGAGGGACCCGCACTTTCGGCGGCAGGAGCGTGGGTGGGGGCGGGGGCAGCGAGAGCCCCGCAGAAGAGGCTGGACGTCACCGCGTTCCCAGGATCCCAGGCGTGGCTCGCCAGGGGGTGAAACGAAGATACGGATCAAGCCCCGGCCAACCTGACCTAAATTACCTGCGTGTTCTCCCTTCCCACTGAGCCCGGCACCTCCCAGGGGCAGCCGGGGCGCCCAGTCATGTTCTAGACGGGCCCGCTCTGTTCTAGAAGCTGGTGTGCTAGCAGCGAGCGCGACAGACCTGTCCTCCCAGAGCGCAGGGGGAAGTCAGATCGGGCAGGGTTACGAAGCACAGGTCAAGCAGGGGGGTGGGGCGGAGGGGCCCGGGTGGCGAGATGGACCCCTTTAGACCCGGGCTGGGGGAGCTGGTACCCGAGCAGGGAGCCGAGCGATGGGAAGGAGGAGGACAGAGGCACAGGGGAGGCTGGCATGGCTGGGAGCTGCAGAGGTGAGTAGGGAAGAGGGTGTGCGGCAGGAGGTGAGGCTGTGGGGCAGATGCCATCAGGCTTTCCCCTCCCAGGATAGGAGCCGGTTTTAAGCGTGAGGGGGAGCCCGGGGAGGGGTTTAGGCCTGGGCGTGGCTGCATCTAATTTTTCCTTTTTAAAAATTTTATTTATTTTTGAGGTAGAGAGAAAGTGCTAGTAGGGGAAGGGGAGAGAGGGGGGTGGAGAGAGAGAGAATCTCAGGCAGGCTCCACACTGTCCACACTGTCAGCACAGAGCCCGAGGCGGGACTCGAACTCACGAAGCATGAGATCCTGACCTGAGCCGGAGTCGGGCGTTTAACCCACCGAGCCACCCAGGTGCCCCTAACTTTTACTTTTGAAAGCTTATCGGGGCTTCCTTTTGAGAATGGAGATGGCGGGGGGAGAGTCCCCACGTCACAGGCACCCGAGCGCAGGGTCTTCCTGCCACGTCTCTGGAAGCCCAAGCCCCCAGCCCGAGACCATCCCCAGAGCGGGCTCAGCCTCCCCCTCCGTGGAATGGGGGTTTGACCCCAGGCCGCTAACCGCCCGCGCCTGGCCATGACCGAGCTCGGCTCACCTTTTGATCTGATCGCATGTTGGCTGCACGTGTGTCCCAGCCTCCGCAAACCCCACTGTCCCCAGGGGAGGGGGGACCCTCCCCCGGGAAAACAGGGATCTCTTATTTTTCCCAACTCCACTCTCCCCGGCTGCCCCCGCCCTCCAACGTCAAGGGCTCGGCGTCCGGAGCCCCTCAGAGGGCGTGTCCACAGCTAAGCAGCCCTGTCCTGGACCACAAGGGAGCGTGACCTGCGGGCCGGGCCACCTACTTTGCAGAGTCCAACGCCAAACGAAAACACAAGGCCCCTCATTGGAGCGTTAAGAATTTCGAGATGGCCCCAGTGTCTGACCCAAACTCCCCGGAGTCCCGGGAAGGTAGACCTTGCCCGGTTCATTCCGTCTGTCGGTCTGCAAGGGTGTCCCGAGCCCCCCAAGGGCCGCCAGGAGCTGGGGTTCTCCAAGTCATTGGGAACGCCCGGCCCTAGCCTGGCCTCTGCCGGCCCCGCCGTCTTGCACCAGGGAATATGTCTTCATCTCCCTGCCCGGGAGGGGTGCCCTTCCGGGGAGTCTGCGGCGGCCCAGCCCAGCTCCAGCCTTATAAAAACGGACACGGAGGCTCAGAGAGGAGAAACGGTTGGTCTAAGGTCCTTCGGCAAACGCCCGCCCCACCCCCACCCCCGTCCCCAGCCCAGCCGGGACACGCAGAGAGGCAGGGCCAATGCACCGCTGGCGACAGTGGCCTTTTGCAGGCTTAGAGCCGGTCCTCCCTCAGCATTAGGAGGTGCCCGGGGACCGATGGCCAACGGACGGGTACGGCAGGTGCAGAGGGGGATGGGCGCTGGCACCAGGCCATCTGGGGACTCGGAAGCCAAGCCGGAGCTGAAGTCCATTTTCCAGGGTCCCTACCCAGGCTTCTCTGCCCCGGCCCGGCTGCCCGCCTTCCTCTAGCCCAGGCCGGGGTGTCCGCTCAGCGTCCTGGGCGGGGGGGGGGGGGGCAGGCCCCTGAGGCGCCGGGGGGCTCGGCTTCCGCCCGTGGGCAGCCTGGGTGTAAGAGCCGCCTCTCCTGAGGATCAAGTGAGGGACGCATGCGTGACATTTCGCGCAGGGCCAGCACGCAGTAGGCCCCCATAGACGGTGGGCAGCTCTGAGGGAGTCTCTCCTACGGCCTCTCGTGAAGTCCCGTTCGGGTCAACACAGAACACGTCTCTCAGGTGCGTTAAGCTAATGAGGCAACCGTAAAGTTACGGCTCCCTGCCCTCCAGAGAGTCACGGTCACAGGAAGCTCAGAGACAGTCACTCGAGGGAGTGAGAGGTCCCTTCAGGCTGGACGAGAAAGATGCCGGGGCGGGGGCCCTGAAGCCGGCCCGAAGGTCTTAGACACCTTGGGAAGCAAAGGCACTCCGGGCAGAAGGAAGAGCTTGAGCAAAGGCCCTGAGGTGGGAACGCCCAGGGAGCGTTCGGTGGGAACGAGCAGACAGAACACGAAGCGAGGTACCGGGCCATGACGCCGGAAGGGGAGGCTGGGAGAAGCCCACGTGGAGCCTCGAACGCCGCGCTAAGGGTTGGGAAGTCGTCCTGTGAGCGAGGGAGCCGCTGAGGGCTGGCGGGGGCGGGGCTGGTGCTTTCCCGCCGAGACTTCCCTCCCGAGGCTGCCACCCACGGACTCCTACACAACCGTCAAACGACAGCCCCGCCTCCGCGTCCCGCAACAGGGCAGGGCTTCCCAGCGGCCCCCAGATGGCACTGCCTTCTCCCCTAACGGCATGCGTCCACTCTCTGCTCCTTGGCGTCAAGGCCCCCGATGGCCTCCTCCCCCCACCACCCCACTTCTGGGACCCAGCCCCACCACCCACCTCTGGCCAAGGCCCAGCTGGGACAGCGGCCCTCCCAGTCTCTCCCACTCTGGGGGCCTCAGCACCGGCCCTCGCTGCCCATCTTGACGCCCCCCCCAGGACTTGCCCCAGGTGCCCACACGGGCCACCACACAGGAAGTCCCTGAAAAGGGGGTGGGCTGGGCGACGCCAGCCCCCCGCCCCCAGCCTCCCGGGGCCCCGGCCCCCGCGGGACTCACACGGTGGGGATGTACTCTCCGGGGAAGGCGTTGGTGGTGTAGCTGATGAGAAGGCAGGTCTTGCCCACGGCTCTGAAAGACAGGAGGTCCCAGAGGACGGCGGTCACGAGTCGCGGCGGTCTCCGAGCCCCGGCGCGCACCCCTAGCCCAGCGCTCGGGGAAGACCCAGGCCCGCCTCTCTGGGCCTCGGTCTCCCCATCTGAGAGCGCCAATAGCTGCGTCCCCAGACTTGAGTCCTAAGAGTCATTGGGGCCGACTTCGAAGTCCTCCTGCGGATATTCCGCTCCACCAGGGCGGGGCGCACCTGGGAATCCGTATTTTTACTGAGTTTTCCCGGGGTGACACCAACGTGGGACCGAGGGTTAAGAGCAGGGGGTACCCGGAGACCACTGAACTGGCGCCTGACCGGGGCTCTGCCGTCTCGCGCCTGGGCTTCAGGACCGGTGCTACCCCGCCTCCCAGTGGCACAGCCTTGGGCAGGCCACTGAACCTCCCTGGGCCTCGGTGTCCCCATCTAGAAAGCCGGGATAGGTCCATTCTCCTAGGAGTGTGCTGACTGGTGAGTTAGATGAAGCTCAGAAAAGAAGGCAGCGCCAGGTCTGACATCGCGGGGCGCCTAGTGGGCGTTAGGGAAAGCCTGTCCTGCCTCTCTCCCTCCCGGCCTCACCGGAGAGAGTGACGACAGTTAAGGACACGGAGTTTTGGAGTCAGAGAGACCTGGCCTCAGAACCCCAGGAGGCCTGGGGCAAATCACTTCACTTCTCGGAGCTTCAGGTTCCCCACCTGTAAGATGGGCCCAATATCAGGCTGGTGGGAAGATGGACTAGAGGGGACGTGACCCAGCTCAGCGCCTGACACGGGAGCGAGCGCTAAACAGCGATCGCGAGATTCAGGCCGTCTTCCCTGGGCCCGGGAGTCCGCTGGGCTGGGGAGGGGGGCAGTGGGAAGACCGCGGCCAAAGTGCAGGGGTGGGGGGGGTCCTGGGCCCTCCAGCTCCGCTCCGGTTTTCGTCACTTCCGCTTCTGAAGAGGCCGGCCGCCTTCTCCTCCCCCGCCGCTGCCCTCCCCAGAGCTCGCCACCAAGGTAACTTCGAATGACTGGGACGTTGCCCTTGGCTTCTGCCCTCCCCTCCTCAGATTAGATACAAAGCGGAAGTGAGCAGGGCTGGGCAGGGAGGTGGGCAGATAAGGCCTGGCCCGGCCCGGCACATCCGAATCGGCGGAGGGCCGTCTGATCCAGCGACCCGCTCCCGTGAGACCCATCAGAGCCAAAGCCAGCCCGTCACGCCAGGGCCTCTGTGACTCAGGGCAGGAAAGATCTGAGTCCCCCAAAGCCTCAGGCTGCCCCTCTGTAGCATGGGAGAGTCGGACCGGAGGCCGCCCGGCCGGGAATGCTGGGGTAGGGCCGGAGCGAACCCGGGGGGCCGGCCCCCGCGACGTCGTTGCTGGCTGGCGTCAGAGGTCGGCACCTTGGACCGGTCATTGTACAGATGGGGAAACTGAGGCCCACAGCCGAGAAGGCCCCTCGGCCCAGCCTACCTGGCACCGACCCTCCCTCCCCTCCTTCCCTCCACCTTCCCTTCACGCCCCCCTCCCCCTTCTGCTCCTTGCCCACATCCCCCACCAGGCAGGGGGGAGGGAGGGAGGGAGGAGGAGGGGAAGGAGGTTAATATTTATTGAGCACGCGAAGCACAGGACGGCCACTGGAAATATGTCAGGTGACCCCCACATCAACCCCAGGGGCGTGGCCTCTTCCCAGATGGGCAAGCCGGGGGCTCAGAGAGGCCCTGCAGCTTGAGGACGAAGGCCGGATTCTTGGCTCTCCACCCGCCCCCGCCCTCCATCTGCATCCACAGAGCGGACGGCAGGTCCCGTAAGAGACCTGTCCCAGCTCTCGGGGTGCAGGTGAGAGGCCCCGGGGAACATCTGCCCCCAATCCTGTACCCTCCACCCACCTCCACCCGGGCAGCTTCCGGAGGGAAGTGGGCAAAGAGAGTGAAGCTGTCCCCTGCCCACCTCGGCGCGGGGGCTTTCTCTGGGCCCCCCCCCCCCGCCCCCCGGGGACAAGACAGGAGCAGCTCCTCCCAGCTGCTTCCCAGGGACTCCGACATCTGCAGGGCGGCAGGAGGGAGGGTCTCAGGGGTAACCCAGCAGGGGGTGCTCCAGCCCGGTGAGAGGTGCAGCCGGGTACCTACCCATCTCCCACCACCACACACTTGATGGCCTGCATCACGTCCGGGGGCCTGCGAGGCGGCGCTGGTGACGGCTCGGGGCGCGGAGCGTTCCTGCGGGCTCCAGGGGTTCGGAGAGCCTGGCCAGTTCCCTCCCCGACAGAAGAGCGGCTCAGCGAGCACAGGAGGCAGGAGGAAGCGGAAGGGGAACTTACCCAAGCTGCTGCCCCAACAGCCGTTTGCAGAAGGCGGGGCGTGCGGTCTGGAGATGGGCTCGGGGCCCCTCAGGTGCTGGCTGGGGCGCCGGCAAGAGCCCCGGGGCGCCCTCTGGGCTGGGGCCTTACTCTTTGCCCGCGGGATAGTTCTCCAAAGACTTAAGGCCTCCGGGAACTCAGTCCACCTCCAGTCTGAGTGCGAAACGTCCCGTGAGCTGACACCGCGTCCCCTGCGTGGTTTCAGGTGCTGGCAGGTCCAGGGTGCAAACGCTACAACCGCTCCCCGGGGAAGATACGGCCTCACGCCGTGTGTCCATAAAACAAGGCAGGAAGCGATGGGGCCAAGAGGGATCTCCAGGGAGGGGACCTCGGAGCTACCCGGAGGGAGAGGCGGGGACGGCGAGGTGACATCTGAGCCAGCACGTGAAAGGTGTCCCCCCAGAGACTGGGGGATTTCCTGAGCAATACACAAGGTTCCCCCAAGCGTGAGCCTGTGTGGAGGGTCCCAGAGTGTGGACGGATGGGAGGCGCAGGGTGGGGGTGCCGGGTGGGGCAGGAAGGGAGGCAGGGGGCAGCCGGTGGAGAAGGAGAAACAAAAAGGAAGTTACGGGCAGTGCTCCCCAAGAGCCAATCCTGGGCTCGAGGCCACCCTGGGGGGCCAGGCACCTGGAACAGAGATGGGGCAGAGGGAGAGTCTGAGAAGGCAGTCGACTCAGCTGAAATCACACCCAGGGCCAGGTGACCCCAAGTTCTTCCGGCCCCCTGGCCGCTGAGGGGGCAAAGCCTGAGTTCTGCAGCTCATGGGGGGGGGTGAGTGCTCCCCCTGAGCCATGAGCAGACTGGGGGTGGGAGCAGTCCCGGGTCTCCTCGTGGGCTCCAAGTTCACCCGGCTTTTACCATTCCCCCACACCCAGGAGAAGAAATGGGCAGAACGGCTGGTCACCCGCCCTGGACTGTCACTTACAGGAAACCCCAGGACAGCGGCCTGCGCCAATACATGGCCAGGCGGTGATTCAAACCGGCCAACAAACTTTGATACTTTCCTCTGTCCTTTGCACTCGCTGAGCCGAGACGGTGGAACAGACTTCACGGTGCCCCAGACTGAGTCGGGACGGCCAGGGTCCCCCGGTGGCCCTCCCTGGGCTTCCTCCCTCCCAAACCACCTAAGGACTTCATTCTACATGGTTCCCCAGACCCACGCTCTCTTCCCATCCGCTGCTAGCCCCTAGGGCGACCTCTGTGAACCTCGACAGCAACGAAAACCTAAGTGCGCCCTGGCACCCTGCGTTGGATCTTAGAAAAAGAACATTCGTGGGAAAAGGAGTAAAATCCAAATCAAGTCTGAAACGGGGTGGGCCGTACCGTACCAATGGTAACTCCTTAGTTTCGATGAACGCACCGCGGTCACGACGTTAACGTAAAGGGAAACCAGGGGAAGGGTATAGGGGAATTCTCTTAGTATCTTTGGAAATTGTCTGTCAAGCTGAAATCGTTCCAGAATAGAAAAGTTTATTTTCTTTTCAATACAAGAAAAAAGAAGAACGGACCTCTTTGGGAAGACACAGCCTAGGAGTATGGCCACGTGACTTGGAAAGAGTTAGATGTGCTGGGTTTTATCCCCCACTCGCCCCTCTAGGGAGGAGCTTCCTCATGCAGTTAACAGCCTGCGCAACCATACATGGCCCTCACGGCCCTCAGATGGCAACTGCCCTCCAGCCCGAGAAAGCCACTTCTCCAAGACAATCCAAGCAAAATCGACCCTGGCCTAGGGCCATCCGACTCCCTTCTTCGCAGCGTGCATTCGGTTACACGCCACTGGGACAGCTAGCACTGGGCTTGGTTCTGCAGGACGGATTCAAAAGCTGGCCCTGAGGGGCGCCTGAGTGGCTCAGTCAGTTAAGGGTCCCACTCTTGGTTTCGGCTCGGGTCACGATCTCACGGTTCGTGAGTTCGAGCCCCGCATCAGGCTCCATGCTGCCAGTGCAGAGCCCGCTTGGGATTCTCTCTCTCTCTCCCTGTCTCTCTGCCCCTCCCACTCTGCCTCTCTCTCTCTCTCTCTCTCTCAAAATAAATAAATAAGCGTTTAAAAAAGAAAGAAGGAAAGAAAGCTGGCCCTGAATAACTTGTGATCTGTACTGAGTGACCGGGGTATTCTGAAACCACCCTCTCGGGCCGGCCTGCCCCGCAGGTGGCCCTGACGCCGCGTGGACAGGCCGGGGTGGGTGGAGGAACAAGAGGGGAGGGGAGCAGCCCAGACGGCACCACCCAGGTGGACGCAGGGCTGGGAGGACAGTGGCAACGGCCGCGGGCTTCCGGCGTGAACTCACTGCTCTGAGTCCGCGACTGGTGGGGGCTCTATGGTGCCCCCACTTCACAGATGAGGAAACCAAGGCACAGAGAGACTCGCTCACTTGCCAGGGACGACACACTTGTAGCCGCTACCCCGGAAACGAATTTAGGCTCTCCTTATAGGTCCTCCCTCCTCTCACAGACAGGGAAACCGAGGCCCCAGTCCATGCGACCGAGGCCGTGACGCGGCACCCCAGCCCCCTTTTCAAGCCTCTCCATCTTTTCTTTTTCTTCCTCTTTCTTCAGGCATCTGTCGTGAGACACGGTTTACACACAATACCTGGGTTCCTTTAAGGTGCACCACTCCGTTCATTTTGACAGATATATACGCCCATGAAACCTTCCCCCAAATCGAGATCCGGAACATTCCAGAACACTCCCATCACTGTGGGAAGTTCCTTCCCTCCCCCCACCACACGCAGAAGCTCTGATATGCCCTCTATCATTCTAGATCACTTTGCGTTTTCTAGAATTTCACATAAGTGAAGTCACACAGCAGGTGACCTTTTGCAAAAGGCTTCTTGCCCGCGGCGTGTTTCCGAGAGGCACCCAGGTCGCTGCGTTGCCGTGGTCCGTCCCCTCTCACTAGCGAGCAGGTCCATGGCGGGGATGTGTCACAGTCCGGTTTCCCATTCGGTCCTGTGCTCTTTTAACCACGCTTCGCAAACTCACGGAACCCCAGAAACGCGGGGCCTCTGGGCATGCGGAGAGGGACGGCCAAGGCCTCGTTTGCCCAACTGCGCCCTTGCACCACTGATATCCAACCCCTGGTTCCGCAGAGCAGCCGCCCGGCCCCTGCTCACATGCCTCCGATGACAGGGAACTCATTTCACTAAGAGACGGTCTCTTCCATCCTTGGGCAACGGGGCCTGTTACAAAACCTTCCTCATGTCAGCCCGAGTCCACCTCCTTAGAGAGTCCCCACGGAGGTCGGAGCTCTTATTCTGAGGCCACTCGGTTCAGTTCCCCCGCCTCCGCCTCACCGCAAGCCTGAGGGTTTGGAAGTCGCAGCCTCTGCCCAGGCTTCGGGGCGCCCGTGGTCCACACCCTCGCCCACACTTGGCCTTTGTAGCCTTTCGACTTCGGTAACCTTTGTGGATGCGAACTGGCATCTCTTTGGGTTTTTAGTTTGTATTAACTTGCTGCAGGTGCTAGAGAGCATCTTTGCAAGTATTGATTGGACGTTCGTGCTTCGTGTTCCCTAAATTGCCTCTTCATATTTGTTTTGGTCCGTTCCTCTATTCTTTTGTATTTATCTGGAGAAGTACTTTGTGTATTCTGATTTCCAAACGTAAACTTCCGTGTGCGTTGCCCGTCTTTTTGCTCCACCCTTTGGGTTTGGGTTGTCTTTTAATCATTTGTGACTTTGAACGACCAGTTTTTATTTGAAGGTAGTCTCCTGTAAACTTCCCTGATGGCGTCGCTTTTGGAGTGCGTCTTAAGAAATCCTTCCCAATGGAAGGAAGGAAGGAAGGAAGGAAGGAAGGAAGGAAGGAAGAAAGAAAGAAAGAAAGAAAGAAAGGAGGGAAGGAGGGAGGGAGGGAGGGAGGGAGGGAGGGAGGGAGGGAGGGAGGAAGGAAGGAAAGAAAGAAAGAAAGAAAGAAAGAAAGAAAGAAAGAAAGAAAGAAAAGAAGGAAGGAAGGAAGAAAAGAAGGAAGGAAGGAAGGAAGGAAGGAAGGAAGGAAGGAAGGAAGGAAGAAAAAGAAGGAAGGAAGGAAGGAAGGAAGAAAGAAAGAAAGAAAGGAGGGAAGGAGGGAGGGAGGGAGGGAGGGAGGGAGGAAGGAAAGAAAGAAAGAAAGAAAGAAGGAAAGAAAGAAAGAAAAGAAGGAAGGAAGGAAGGAAGGAAGGAAGAAAGGAAGGAAGAAAGGAGGGAAGGAGAGAGGGAGGGAGGGAGGAAGGAAAGAAAGAAAGAAAGAAAGAAAGAAAGAAAGAAAGAAAAGAAGGAAGGAAGGAAGGAAGGAAGAAAGGAAGGAAGGAAGAAAAGAAGGAAGGAAGGAAGGAAGGAAGGAAGGAAGGAAGGAAGGAAGGAAGAAAGAAAGAAAGAAAGGAGGGAAGGAGGGAGGGAGGGAGGAAAGAAAGAAAGAAAGAAAGAAAGAAAGAAAGAAAGAAAGAAAGAAAGAAAGAGAAGGAAGGAAGGAAGGAAGGAAGAAAGAAAGAAAGAAAGAGAAAGAAAGAAAGAAAGAAAGAAAGAAAGAAAGAAAGAAAGAAAGAAAGAAAGAAAGAAAGAAAGAAAAAGAAGGGAGGAGGGAAGGGAAGGGAAGGAAAACAGACACCTAGGGACACCTGGGTGGTTCAACTGGTTGAGCATCCAACCCATGATTTCAGCTCAAGTTATGACCCCAGAGTCATGGGATCCGCGCTGAACATGGAGCCTGCTTGGGATTCTTTCTCTCCCTCTCCCTCTTCTCCCCTACTCCCTCTCTCTTTCCCTAAAATAATTTAAGAAAAAGAAAGAAGAAATCGTTTCCTATGCCCCATTTCATAAACGATGTTCTACGTTTTCTTGTAAAGCTTTTAAGGAGTTGCTTTTCTATTCAAGTCTTCGCCCAGCTGGGATGGATGTTCGGCTACGATGAGATACGGGTTTAATTTCGTCGTTTCCATGACCAACTGCTCTGGCACGACTTACTGAGACGCCCTGGCTGCCTTTCCCCGGCGAGCTGCGGCCCGGCCATCTCCCGGCAGGTGTCTGTAACGTGTGTGAGTCTGCTCCCGGGCCCCTCTGCCCGATGGTCTGTTTGTCCTCCCCGAAGCCACCACAATTACTCCTTACAATTACTAAACTGCTTTCATTACCAAAACCAGGTTTTTCCCATCCGGCCGGACGAATTCTCCCCTCTCGAAATGTTTCAGAATGGTCATCACTGGCCACTTGCTCTTTCATATAAACTTTAGAATAAGCTTGTCAATTTCTGAGAAAAACTACGTCGGGATTCTAATTAGACCCAGGTTCCATTTATAGAAGGATTTGGGGAGAATTGACATCTTTGTAAAATTCAGTCTTCCTACCCATTAACATGTTATATTTCTCCTTTATATCTTTCAATAAAGTTTTATAATTTCCCCGCAGAAAGGTCATCCGCATTTTTCCATCAAATTTATTCCTCGTTACCTTATTACTTTCAGCGCCCTCGTAGCTAACACCTTTTAAAATTGCATTTTCTCTTTGTCGCTTATATGCTGGGAAAATGTCAAATTTTGCATGCTGGACTTATATATATATTATATATATGGCCATATGGGTGGAAATTCTTATTATAATTTATCTAGAGACTTTGCTAGTAGCAAGTCTAAGACCGTCTTCGTAGATAGCGTTCATCTGTGGCAAATGACAGTTTTACTTCCTCCTTCCCAATTTTTATAATATTAATTTCTTGGGTAGGCTGGAGTGTTTACTGCTGTATTGAAAAAGAATCAGTGATGGTGGGCATCTTTGTTTTCTTTCTATTGTTTTTAATTATTTTTTAATGCTTATTTATTTTTGAGAAAGAGACAGACAGAGCGTGAGCAGGGGAGGGGCAGAGAGAGAGAGGGAGACACAGAATCCGAAGCAGGCTCCAGGCTCTGAGCTGTTGGCACAGAGCCCCACGCAGGGCTGGAACTCACAGACCGCGAGATCATGACCTGAGCCCAAGTCAAGACGCTTAACCGACTGAACCACCCACACGCCCCTTATTTCTGATTTTCAAAAGGATGCCTCTAGTGCTTCACCATTAAAGATGATGTATGGAGGCTCTTGACAGATATTCTTATCAGTTAAAGAAGTTTCCATGTTATTGTTAGTAACAGCAGTTTTGTTCTGTTCTTATCGTGTTTCATTGTATCGAATGCTTTTTCGCCCCTGTGTCTATGGAGATGTGAATAACACTAACACATTTGCTAATGTTCCATCACTCACGTGTTTCAAACTTCTCAGTGTCCCTTGCAGCGAGGTGTGGGCTTGTGAATCAGTGGGGGGATAGGTGGGGGGGGGGGGCAGAAGGGTGTTCCTGGAACTCATGTGTGCAACTCATGAGTCACCATCGCCTTGAAGGCTTCAACTGTTTGTCTTGTCCATCTTTTCTGTCCTTCTCCCCACCACCTAGGAAATAGAAATGCTGGCACGAGCCTGGACACGCAGGGGATGGTGAATCAGGACGACTCACTTTGGACGTAAGAAAGAGAAATACACTGTCTTCTCTAAGGCACTGTGCTTTGGAAGATTTCTGTTATCACGACTTAAACCATACTCAGGAATGCGATCGCCAGGATTGTCTTGTATATATAGCTGTTTTCAAATCGTCAATATCGGGGCGGGGGAGGGGGGAGATAGTTCCCCTGTTCGTCAGTGCAATTGACCAGTCCTGTTCCTTTCTCCTGTTGCCTTTCGGAGGGCGAGGGGAGTAACCAAGATTATGCTAATTTCGCTAGAGGAGTTAGTGACATTATCTCTTTTTCTATTTTTAGAGACCTTTGGATAATATGAATTTATCTCCACTTTGAATACTTTATAACATGTATAAAGCCATCTGGGCCCGCCTTTGGAATTACGTGAGAGGAGAAAGTGGTAGTTTCTTTAGTGGATGGCTATGGGACTACGTGGAATTTCTATTACTCCTGGAACCATCTTTTATAGATTTTTTCTAGAAATAGTTTAGACAGTGCGCTATTTTGTTTGGGTTCTCAAATGTATTGCTAGAAAGCTTTTCATAGCATTATCTTAGAAACTTTCAGTGTCTCCTTTTTAATCTGTTACATCCCTTCTCTTCATCCTATATTATTTTGCTTCCAACCGTTGTTCTGAATTGCTCCCAAACTAGTTAGTTTTATCATGCTTTTCAAACAACCAACAACGTTTCGCCTTTTTAATCCTTTCTGTTATGCAATTTCTTTCCCACTTAACTAATTTCCGTTCTTTCCTTTATTTTTTTTTCCCTTGGGCATATTGCATTGTTATCATTTTACTTCCCAGTTTTGAATGCTTAGTTCATGGATTTTCGGCCTTGTTTTGTTCCGACTAGAAGCTTTTAAGGCTATAAATTTTCCTCAAATACTACGTTAGCTGCAACCTCCAGTTCTTTCTTAATCGTGGAAAAATATACATAAAATCCATCACGACCTATGACTTTGGTATGTAAAACTTTATTATGTTTTAGTTCTACATATCTGAAGATTTTCATTATGATTTTCTTTTTTGATCAATGAGTTATTTGAAAGTGCTCATTTTCAGATGCTGGGAGAAAGGATCGTTCTCTTTTTTGCTACTGTTTTCTTAGTGGTATTGTGGTCAAATAACACAGACTTCTACACACTGATTCTTTTAAATTTGAGGCTTGCTTTATGTATGAGCTAATATAAGGCTCATTCTTCTGTAAATGTGTAGATACTCAGCATCCTAAATATGTCTAATAAAACAAAGGTGTCAACTGCACTGCTCAAATCTTTTATATCATGACGAGTTGTTTTCATTTGTTTTGCTTGATCTATCAGCTACTAGAAAGGTATGTCAACTCTTCCACCACGACGGTGAATATGTCAACTCTCCTTGTAATTCTGCCACTTTTTATTTTTGCTTTATAAATGTTTAGGCTATATCATCAAATGCACACAACTTGAGAATTATTGTATCTCACTAAAATTTTCTAACCTTTTATTATTTTTTTTAATGTTTATTTATTTTTGAGACAGAGAGAGACAGAGCATGAGTGGGGGAGGGGCAGAGAGAGAGGGAGACACAGAATCCGAAGCAGGCTCCAGGCTCCGAGCCGTCAGCACAGAGCCCGATGCGGGGCTCGAAGTCACAGACCACGAGATCATGACCTGAGCCGAAGTTGGATGCTCAGCCGACTGAGCCACCCAGGTGCCCCTCTAACCTTTTATTAAAATGGCAGCTGGCATTTTAAAAGCCTTTATTATATTTATCACGTTATATTTTAAGCCAGTTCTTACAAATTATTATAGAAATAAAAGCTTTGGGGCGCCTGGGGGCTCAGTCAGTTGGGCATCCGAGTTCGGCTCAGGTCATGATGTTGTGGTTCATGAGTTCGAGCCCCGCATCAGGCTCTGTGCTGACAGCTCCAAGTCTGGAAGGTGCTTCTGATTCTGTGTCTCCCTCTCTCTCTGCTCCTCCCCTGCTCATTCTCTCTCTCTCAAAAATAAATAAAACATTTAAAAATTAATTAATTAATTAATTAAATGCTTTTAAAAAATGAGGAAACTCCTGAGGGGTGGGGGTGCCCCGGGTGTCCCTGGAAGGCCCCTTGGAGGGGCGCTGGGAGCCCATTTGGATGGAGGTCCGCTCCGCCTCGGATCAGCTGCATGCTCCATCTCACGACCAAAAAAGGTGGCTGAAGAGGGGTGGCCAGTTCTCACAGCCCCCAGTAGCTGGAGTCTGGTCCCCAGCCTGGCACCATCCTCCCAGAGTGATTGGGCTCTGGGGTCAAATTCCTAGCAGGTGGATTCAGACAGAAGCTGACAACTGTTTTATACCCCCTCTTTCCCCCCATGCCCACCCCCAACCCCACTCCCTGGACTGACTGACTCAGGCCACTGCTCACTTCTGGTCATCTCTCTCCTTCCTGGTAGAGGAGCCATATTTGGGCCCAAGAGCTCCGCGGGACAAATTTGGGGTTCGAGAAGGGGATCTTCTCCTCGGAGGTCCTCGTGGAGCCTGGATGCAGAGTGCAGGCCCCTCTCTTCATCAGGGACTTTCCTGCTGCCCCCAGATCAGGTTCTGTGCCCCAGACACAGCCAGAGACAGCCAGGCTCCCACTGCCCCCTGCCCGAGACCTCAGGGAGCACCCCTAGGCCACCCTCCTGCTACTGATAGGTAGAGAGAGCAGCTCCTTCTGGTCCCTTGCAGGAGCACCTACTGCTCTACTGTTAGCCCCAGAATTCGGGAACCCCAAAACCACCAGGGAGCCAAGTCCGATGCAAGAACAAAGAGCCTTTATTCGAGGTAGCTCAAGCTCAGTCTCATACCTGCACCAACGCAGCCGGTGGGTCGAGAGAGAGCGTGTGTTCCAAAAACCCAATAGTTTTAAAGGGGTCTAGGCGCAGTGGGAGGGGTGATGGTCGTGGCCCTAGCCGATTGGCTGAGGAAGGGTCAGGGTCCTGTTCCATAGGTCAAGCTTCTGCGCAGGCGCTGGAGACTCAAGGTGGAGGACACGGAACACAATGGAGTCAGTCCCAGTTTGCCCTTAAGCAAAATGGAATCAGTCCCGATTTGCCCTTACACTACTTCATACACCTGCTCCTAGGCCACTCTCTCAGTCTTTCTCTTCACACCCTCGGGGGCATCCCCGACACTCCGTGGCTCCCATCGTCTCCAGGAGACCCGGCTGGAGATGCCCTCACCCGACCTCTGACGCCCACTGGCCCCTCCAACTCCACGTCTCCCCCAGTCCCCCTCCCAGTACCACACGGCCATCCACTCTCCTAACCTGGGACCTAAGACACCAACATTTTTTTAAGTGTGTTTGTTACATTTTAACATTTTCCTATTACCTTTGAAGGAGTCATACACCCACATGGTCCAAAATTCAAAAACTAGAAAGAAAAGACCTTACCATGGGAAGTCAGCCTTCTGGCCCGCCGCCCAGCCACCCTGTCCCTCCCAGGAAGCCACCTCCATCGCCAGTTTCTTGGGTGTCCTTCCGGGGGATCCTCCAGCAGAAACAAGCAGCCTTCACGTCCGCTCTCTCGCCCCAAAAAGGAGCCCGCGATTGCGGGTGGGTTGCACGTCGCTGGTTTTCATTCACTATTTACCTTGAAGCTTGTTCCGTGTTCGTTCAGAAAGAGCTTCCTCCTTCATTTTTGCAGCCGAACAGAATTCCCTTGTTCAGACGTGTCAGAACTAATCTGATTAGTTTCTATTAAAAAAAAGTTAGGTTCCCCCCAGCCCCAACCCCCCCCAAACCCCCCCACCCCCCCACCCCCGCCAACTTTTGCTTCCCCCGGGGCGACGCGTATGACAGTGCGCATGCGCAGCGTCGCAGGTGAAGGTATCTGAAGGCCCCTCCCTCTGGGAGAGTTGCTGTAGGTTTAGCGTGTCGTTTGTGTCAGTTACCGTCCAGGGGGCTGTCCCCATTCACCCTCCCAGCAGCAGTGCAGGAAAGCGCACCCCCCACGTCCTCCCCAGCAGACTTTCAGAAGACTTTCTTATCTCCGATCCTCCAGGAGGCAAAAAATGTTATTGCAATGGGGCGTTAATTTGCATTTCTTTCAGTGTGAGCGAGCGTTTTCAGAGGGGGAACAGCCGTTCGGGTTCGTGTATTTCCCTTTCCTGTGAACTGTGTTTCCATACCCTTTTCCCATGTTCTTAGCTGGTGTTGGTGTTTGCCACTGATTTCCATATTAGGGAAATAAGCTCTTTGGCACCCAAGTTATAACCATGTTTTCCCAGTGGGTCGCTGGCTTACCCAACAGTGGCTCCAGCCTGGAAGATTTTTTTCATATTTATACACTGTTCCGTCCATCAGAATTTTCTTTTATGGCTTCTACGTTCTTTGTGATTCTTAGAAAGGCCTCTCGGCCAGTCTGAAATCACATTTTATTTATTTTTTTTCAGTTGCTTTAATGTTTACTTACTTATTTTGAGAGAGAGAGAGAGAGAAGGAGGAGGAGGAGAGAGAGAGCACAAGCAGGGGAGGGGCAGAGAGAGGGAGAGAATCCCAAGCAGGCTCCAGCCGCCAGCGCAGAGCCCGACATGGGGCTCGATGAGCCCGAGCTACCCAGGCACCTCTGAAATCACCTTTTTAAAACATTCTTCCATGGTTTCTGTCCTAGTGTGATGGTTCAGCTTTTTACATGTGGTTATTGCTACATCTCACAGCGCAGATACTACTTTGTTTTTTTTTCCAGATGGTTCCCCATCAACCAGCACCATTTACCCTGTCTTTTCTCCCGGCTGCCTGAAAAGCTACCTTTGGCTCCTACGAAGTTTGCTGGTGCATCTGAAGTTATTCCTGGACAGGGCGGCATTCTGGTGCCTTCTGTCCTCTCAGTCCCAGCACGGGGCACCTTCAGGGCACTGTGTTCCTGCCTGGCATTATTTCTCCACTTGGGCTCCATCTCGCACTTTCCACCCTGCGACTTCAGTTAAGAATCCAGAAGGTGATGGGCGCCTGAGTGGCTCAGTTGGTTAAGTCTCCAACTCTTTTTTTTTTTTTTTTTTTTTTTTTTTTGAGAGAGAGAGAGAGAGAGACTGCGTGAGCAGGGGAGGGACAGAAGGAGAGGGAGACACAGACTCCGAAGCAGGCTCCAGGCTCTGAGCCATCAGCACAGAGCCCTACACGGGGCTCGAACTCATGAGCCGTGGGATCATGACCTGAACCGAAGTCGGACACTTAACCCACTGAGCCACCCAGGCGCCCCAAGCCTCCGGCTCTTGATTTTGGCTCAGGTCATGATGTCGTGATTCATGAGTTCAAGTCCCACATCGGGCTCTGCGGTGGTCGCACAGAGCTGCTTGGGATTCTCTCTCTCTCCGTTTTCTGCCCCTTCCCTGCTCGCATTCTCTCTCTCCTCCTCTCTCAAAATAAATAAATAAACTTTTTTTAAAAATGCAGCTAGGTAAGCTAGGTAAGGAGGGTCAGGAGCCTTCCCTGCTGTTAATGGGACCCTGCTTGCCCTCAGTGAGGCTCACTGCCATTCAGGGAGGGAGGGTCCCCATGCTCGTCCCCACCCCCACTCTTGTCCCTCTCCCATGCCCAAGCCTGACCCCTGGAAGGTCTTCAGAGCCACACTCAGTGGCCATTCCCCTCCTCCGCTCCCCCCAAATCCCTGCCCTCCCCTTCTGCCCCGCCAGATCCCATTTCTCCTCCAGGACGCAGCCTTGGGTCCCCTGGCACCCTCTGCTGCCCTCCCCACTGCTTAGCCTTCTCGTGGAAGGGAAGTGGCAGAGACCCCGACCCCAGCCCGCCCAGCAGCCTCCAGGCACGCACAATGGGAGGTCTGGACACACCTCTGCTCTAACCAGACGGAGACGCGGGGTCTTAGGGCAACCTCACTCCGTGCGATGCCTCCTCCCCATCTTGTCCAATGGGCGCAGCCTGGGGGTTGGACTCTCAAAGCCCCCTTCCTCCTCCGTGGACCCCCAGGCCACGTCACCCCTTCCCTCTTGCCTTTCGCCTTGTGTCCTGGCCTTGAGATGCCAGCCCTCTCATTCCACTGGCTCCACCGTTGTGGGGGGCAGGGTATTCTGATGCTGGGCAGGGAGGGGAGCCACCTTTAAGCCCAGGGTGGGTGGGGAGGATGGCCTCTCGCCTGCAAGTCCCCCGGGCGTGTTAGGTTGACTCACTGCTCGTCGGGCGACACATCTCTAACAAGCTAGCCCTGAGTGCCAGGCCCTGGGGAGATGGCAGTGGACAAGGCAAAAGTCCCTGCCCCCCCAGGGGGCTCACGTGCTGGTAGGGACGTAGACAGTTCCCAAGTTCATGCTTGCGTAATGATAATAAAGGCGGTGAAAAGTGTCACGAAAAGCTAACGAGGGAGGCCGAGGAGAGGAGAAAGCCAGCGAGGGGAAGACAACGTTCGATTAGACGCCAGACTGAGCTCGGGAAGATGGGGGAGGGGCGCTGCGGGCGGAAGGGCCAGCCAGCCAAGGGCGAAGGTGGGAAAGGGGCGCAGAGGGTTCTAGAAGGCCAGTGGGGCTCAGCGACGACGCGTACAGCATGGTAGGAGGCCAGGCCCTCCAGACCACCTCACCTGGTCCTCAAGCGGGGAAATCCCATCTGCGTCGAGAAGATGCCCCCTGGCGGCCGTGTGAGGAATAGACTCTAATGGGACTAAGGCAGAAGCTGCCCTCACGGAGGTGTCCAGGCGAGAGGGACAGAGGCTGGGACCAGGGAGATGGGGCCACACCCAGGACATATGCTGTGGGGTCTGCAGGATTTGCCGATGCAGCCGAAGATGGGGCCAACTTCATTCTTATC
Source organism: Paguma larvata (assembly GCA_030068075.1). Taxonomy (NCBI): domain Eukaryota; kingdom Metazoa; phylum Chordata; class Mammalia; order Carnivora; family Viverridae; genus Paguma; species Paguma larvata. Next base: position 10,584,198 of record CM057828.1, on the reverse strand, counting down.
AAGCTGGCCGTCGGAAGTGCCATTTAACCAGGAAGGAGTGACCCGGAGGAGAGGGTTTGCAGGGTCAGGAATCCAGCTTCCCATTCTGGACCTTTCGGTCAAGAAGCCTGTCAGACAGGGGCGTGCCAAGTGCACGGCTGCGTGACGAGTCTGCAACAAGGGGAACGGTCCAGGACAGACATAGTAAGTGTGGAGTGGTCCAGAAGTCTGGATACTCAAAAGGGTAGGGGGTCACCCGGGGAGGAGGGCTGCTCAGGACAGACAGGACTCCCTGGGGGTCCTGCAGCCTCCCTCTCTGCCTTGAAATTCAAGGCCAGCGTTTCCCTCCCCTTGACAGCTTCCCCATGCCAGACGGAAGAACTGGGAGGGGGCAGGAAGCGGGAGAACCCCCCCATATCACGTATGCCTATCTGGGGCATATCTGTGCCCCCCTCCAGGCTCTCCCGGCCCTGCCCTCGCCGGCTTCGCTGCACTCTCGTTGGCCACTGGCCCGCCCCCCTCCCCCAGAACCCCCCGCCCGCGGCCCATTCTTCCATCCTTCTTTCTGCACAAGCTACTCAACACACCCTTAATTTCTTCCTTCTTTGTCCTTCCCACCACATACCTGGCCGGTCCCCTCGCCCAGGAGCCTAGACCCCCTCCCACCCACCCCGTCCACCCCCGTGGACTCCACTTCAGGCTCAGCAAGGCCCCCGGGGGCTCCGCCATCCCCTTGCTGACCCTCGAGTGCTCTCCACACACACCCCTCCCCTGACCGCATCCTGGAACCACCACCCTCTCCTTCAGGAGATGACCTCAGCTTCCACCACTCCCCACCCACCCCACCCCAAACCTGTCAAGAAACAGCCGTGTCCTCCTTCCTCTCCCACTCCTGGGCCCTGGAGTCAGCTGCGTGTTCACGGCCACCGCCTCCACCGGCCACCCGATCCTGGACACGTGTGACTGCCGAGAGCAGCAAGGAGACGGCCGCCCTCCCCCGGCTCCCGCGGCAGATCTACCGGCGCAATCGGATTCGCATACGGAAGCATAGCTGCAAGGGAGCCGGGAGGAATGGTGTTCCGAGCTTTCCGGGCCCGGCGATTCAGGGAAACACGGCAGCAGGGGGAAGAGCAGGAGGTGAGCGAGCCAAGGCCCAGCTCCAGCTCGGGGCCCCATTCTCCCTGCGTCTCTCGCCTGGTGGCTACCGGCCCCCTTTTAAGTACTTCTCAAACACTCACCCTGCGTAGCTCTGGGCTCCTTTCCCTGGTTCTGTGTATCAGGCAAGGGTTCATTGCCTCGTTCAGCAAGACGGCAGGAAGAGGCAACCCCGGGACCGGAGCCGCAGGAGCCCGGCCCACCTTGGTTTCTGGCCCCATCGCCTTGGCCCTTGGCCCGCATCTCACGCCTGCTGCCTGGTAGCCTTGAGATGGCAACTGCGCCTCCCACCCTCAAAGCCGCAGGCCAAGCGGCTAGAAAGGGGAGGGGGGGTGTCCAAACTGCCCCCTCCTGACGAGAAACCCCTTCTCATCGGGGAGGGACGCCCTCCCCAAGGACTTCCTCATTGGCCAGGATCGCATGGCCGCCTTGGCTACAAAGGATCCCGGGAAAGGAATTGGCTTCCCAGACTCTGCAGTAGAGGAAACAAGTCAGGGGACGAATTGGAAACAGGTGTCGAGCAAGCCAATATTCTAGGAGTTGCCAGAGCCAGAAAGGGAACTCCCTGGCTTCACGTAACCAAGTTGTCCGGGCTCCGGGCAGTGGCAGGTCCAGAAGCTCATAGAATATCATCCAGACTCGATCTCTCGCCCTCTGTCTGCACACTCGCTTCCCGGCGGGATCCTTCCGGGGGCCCCAAAAGCTCCAGGCTGCCTCATCCCCACGGCTAGAAATCCTAGCCGAAAGGGCGGTTCGTTTTCCTAGTTGTCCCAGCAAAAATCCCACGGGCGAACCCCCCCGGCCCCGCTTTGCTCCCAGGCTCCCTCTCGGTCGCCACAGCCAGGAGACGGAATGTCGTTAGCAGCCCGGACGTCAGTCTGGCCTTCTCCGCCCGCTTCCCGGACCTAGGGCTGGAGGCGGCCCCACAAATCACAAGGGCTGAGAGTGAAGGCGTGGCGGTCCCCAAGTAAGAATGACACTGTCTGAACGAGGAAGAGCCCGTGCCGACTGAGCACCGACGACAAACGGCCGTAGCCCCCGCCCTTGCCTTCCCGGACTCCCCTCCTCCGGCCCTCCGCCTCTCTGCCCTCAGCCTCAGCCTGGGGCCCTGCTGGCACCCCGGCCCCCACATTGCTGGTTTCTGCAAGCACCTGAACTCAACTTTTTACCCCCTCCGGAGCCACCGCGGACAAGTGCGTGCGGTCCTGTGACCTTGTGGTCACCCACCCCTCACCCACCCAGAGAGTTTTCTCCAACCCGGATCTTGCTGCGAAGCCCCAGACGGGCCGAGCGGGCCTCGTTTTCATATTCGCCACAGCCGCCAATACCCAGAACCTCGGCCTCGCCATCCTGCCCGCCTTACGGGTGACCGTTTGGGGGCATTAAAGACCCTCGTCCCGCCGCACAGCCGGCGCTGCCATCCGTCCCTGAAGCTCTTTTCATCTCATAAAACTGGAACTCTGTCCCCATGGAACCCTCCCTCCTCGCTCCCTCCCCACCCCCCCCCCGCCCCCTCACCGCCACCTCTCTATTCTCTGTCTCTCTGATTCTGACCATCGTGAATAGTCCCGCGCGTGGAGGCACACGGCGTTTGTCCTCGTGTGAATTACTCCACTCAGCGTCACGACCCCAAGGCTCATCCGTGTTGCAGCGCGTTGGGGAATTTCCTTCCTGGTGAAGCCTGAGTACGATCCCGTGTAAGCGGCGGCACGTTTGTTATCTGTTTGTCTAGAAAAGGCAAGGGGGTTGCTTCGGCGTTTTAACTACTGTAGGTAAAGCTGCTGGGGACGCGCGTGTATGAATATCTCTTTAAGACCCCGCTTTCCGTTCTCCCGGGGGTATCCCCAGAAGCGGAATCACGGCTCAGCCAGGAATTCTATTCGAATGATTCAAGAAGCCGCCCTACGGTTTTCCACAGCAAACGTACCAACCGTGCCAACAGCGCCCGCGGGTTCCAGTTTCTCCGCGTCCTCGCCAACGTTTATTTTTTGTTTTTTTTTTTTTGTTTGTTTGTTTAATAAAAGTGATCCTAACGGGTGCGAGGTGCTGTCTCATTGCAGTTCGGACTGGCGTGTCCCCAGAGGTCCTCACTGGCCGTGAGTGCGTCTTCCCTGGAGAGATGTCTATTCAAGTCCTTTGCCTGTGTTTGAATCAGGTTGTTGGCTTTTTTTTTTAATGTTCATTTATTTATTTATTTTGAGAGAGAGAGAGAGAGAACATGAGCAGGGGAGGGGCAGAGAGAGGGAGAGACAGAATTCTGAGCAGCTCCATGCTGCTGGCGCAGAGCCCGATGCGGGGCTCGAACTCACGAACCGTGAGATCATGACCTGAGCTGAAATCAAGAGTCAGATGCTTAACCGACCGAGCCTCGCAGGCCCCCCTGCTTTTTTATTTAAGGAGTTTTCGGAGTTCTCGGTATGTTGTGGGTGTTAATTCCTTATCAGAGTTACAGACTGAGAACTATTTCCTCCCCTTCTGTGGGTTGCGTTTTTACGCTGTTGATGGTGGGTTTTTTCTCTCTCTCTCTCTTTTTTTTCAGGATATAGCCAATATTTATTGATCATGTCACTTAACAACGGCCACATATATAACCTTTTAAAACCCCAAAAAACAAACAACCAACCCACCGATGGGACCATGCACCAAAACAGACCATATATTGGGGTCATAAAACCAACTTTAACAGATTTAAAGAAGTGACGTCATCGATGGTGGGTTTTGACGCACAAATGTTTTAACTTTCAGGGCTGGCCTGGGCTGGAAAGCCAGGACGCCAACTTGGAGCCTCGAAGCGCAGAATACGGGTTCTTAACCACAGACAGATGGGCGGATGGACAGGTGATGAAGGGATGGGGGGGAAACGGATGGCGGAAGGTAGAGGGAGGCTGAGACGGGGGACAAATGAACAGCGGGGTGGGGGGGATTCCGTGAGAAGCCTTCCCGTGCTCGGCTGCAGCCCAGCCCCTCCCGACCTGTCCCCCAAACAGGGCTGGACTAGGGGGAGGCAAGGAAGGCGTCACCTCCGGCACAGAATCGAAGGGAACCCAAAACCTCACTGGTCAAAATAAATACTACTTTGTGATATCTTTATAAATCAAAATCAAAGCCATAAATCCTGGTGAACAAAACATCAACAACTTAACATAAAGATAGGACCGGAGCCAGCCCTTGGATGACCTCACGCCCCTCTCCTTGGTCCAGGTCCTACCCAGCCAAGCGAGCACCCTCCCTGTCCCCCTCAATGGAGGGTCAGGAGCGACAGAGCGGAGAGGGACCGGGAGAACCGAGACAGAGTTTCCAGGTCCTGCTCAGCCCAAGACCCCTGGGAAGCCCCAGGCTGTGGCTTCTCTGAGCGGCGTCCCTGCGGCCACCACAGGGCGGAGCCCGCGGGCTGGCTTTGGTCTCCGAGGAAACCCAGGAAGAGGGAACCAAAGGGCCGGACCCTCCGGTGCCCCCGTCTCTGGCCCCTCCTTGCAGCCCAGGCTCCCAGGCCGGGCCCTCTCACTGCCCCAAGGCCGGGCCCAGCGCTAGCTGCCCTTTTGGGGACTCTTCCAGGAAAACCCCCACACCTTCCCTCAGGGGAGGGGCCGTCATTATCCCTGGTTTCCTGGAAAAGGAAACAGAGGCCCAGAGAGGGAGCATACGTGCATTCGGGGCACGTCGAAGGGCGAAGGGAGCGCACGGTCCCATCTTGTGGAGCTGGAGACCGAGGCTGAGCGTGGCTGAGTGACTCAGCTCGTGTCGCACGGCCTGGAGGGACAGAGCCAGCAGGGGAAGCCTGGGTTTGCCTCGGCGCAAGCTCCGTGCTCTTTCTGTGCTATTCTGTACCCTCATGCCGCCCCGTGTGATCCCCCCCCCACCAGTGTGGGGTCCCCGCCTGCAGACTCGGGTCCAGAGAGAAGGCTCTAGCAGGTGGGAGTCAGGAGTCCTTTGTCCCTCCCACCCTGGGGCTGGCTTTGGGCCAGATGGATCTCCCATCTGTGCCAGGGCTGTCTCAGGACTCCGTGGATCCAAGGCCATCAGAAGTGGCCTCCTCCCCGGCACACTGATGGCCCGGCGTGGGCCGAGCGACAGAGCCTGAGCGGCAGCTGAGGAAATAAAAAAGACAGTAGGAAAAGAGAATGAAAAAGGGACTCCGTGTGCTAGGGCCCCAGCCTCCCACCCCTGCCACGGTGTTCTCTTCCATAAGGGGAGAGACCGCTCCCCCCCGCCAGACACCCCTGACGACCCTTCCAGCCGAAGCGTCAGGGATCCTAAGTTCCCCGCAGTCACGGGCTGGTCTATTTCACCCAGCTTCTGGGAACTAAGGTTCCGATGAACGGAGTCGCCCCCCGGTGGTGTGGGGACGGCCAGCCTCCAAGCGAGGGCGAGGCCCCAAGCCCAGCGCTGGAAACGACTGGAAACTGCTGACAGCCTTGGGTCTTACTTTTTCCCAGGGCCACCTCTGACACGGGCCAGCGGTGGGGAAGACACACCGGCTCTGAACTGCTGGGCGGCTGCCTTTTAGTTAGATGGTGCTATACCTTTGCGGGCCGTGGTAAGTGGGGGACCGACGGGCCCTCCGAGCTGATGTGGGAAACCCCTGTCCCCCACCCCAGCTGTGATTCATTCAACAAACCTTGCTCAGCACCACAGGCCAATCGGATAGACCCCGACTCATCCTTCACAGAGTTTAGGCTTTTGTAATGGAAACAAATTCTGAGCAAGCAATTAGAGCGACGGGTCCTAGGATTCTGGCACAATGTGCCGGAGTCATGGACACCGAGGTCGGGACACGGTGCCCGGAGAAAGCGCAGAGTAAGCCAAGACCTAAAGCATGAGTAGGAGCCAGCCAGAGATGGTGAGGAGAAAGAGCGAGTCAGGTGGAAGGAGTGGCGTGTACAAAGGCCCTGGGGCAGGAGAGAACACGGACCGATCAAGACAAAGAAGGATTGTCCATAGTAGTGCTGTAGCATAGGGCAGAGGGAAGCGTGACAGGCAGCGGCCCGCTTCCAGAGGGTTCCCTGGGCCAAGTTATGGAGTCTCAATGCCACCTGGAGGTCAGCCCCTGATGGTTTTTAAAGGAAGAATGACGTGACCAATTGGCTTTCAAAGCTGGAGGTCTCGGCCCAGAGAGCCCCAGCACTGCCCCGGGTTGCGGGGGAGGGGATTCCGGATGGTGTGTCAACCCACAAGGAGCCGCTGGGTAGCCCCAGTCTTCCCCCAGGCCACTGGAGCCCGTGAACGTGAACCCAGGAGCTGAAGAGAAGAGACCAAACTGGCAGAGAAAGGGGACCTCATGCGAACAGGTGTAAACAGATCGTTTTGTTAACGTCTGTAAATTCCACTTTTGAGCAAAAAAAAAAAAAAGACTCCAGGGTAGACCGAACCTGATACAAGTTTTAGTCCTCAAGTATCAGGTTTCAATCTTTTGAAGAACTGATAATACTCTGGAGGAGCGGCCTCCAGAACAACTAACTAGCACCGAAGTCCCAGAAATATGACTCAGGCCCGACCACAAGTCACAGAAGTCAGAACCAAACCCCGGGCCGGAATCCCTGCACGTTGGCAGCGGCTGGCTCGGCCGCGGTTTCCTGGTCTGCAAAGTGGCCAGTGGACATGGGCTGGGGCCGGGGGAAGCCTCTGGCCTTTCCCCTCCAACCGCCTTCCCTTCCCCTCCGGCCGGGGGTAGGGGGGGGGCCCTTCCAGCCCCAAATGCCGGCGTCGCTGGTGGCTTGACTCAGGTAGAGCCCCTCCTTCTTAAAAACACCCTCCCCACCCCCACCGGACCCCACCTCGGAACCCCACCTCGCTGCCTGCACTTCCTCAGCTCCCCCTGCCTGCGGCCCCTGCCTCGCCACCTCCCTCCTACCAGCCGCAAATGCCTGGTGGTCTGTCTCCCAGGACCCCTGTCCCCAGGTGTGAGCACGGACCCACATGGGCCAAATGGGATGAGCAGAGCCCCGGCACGTGCGGTCATATAGGCACGGGCGCCTGAGACCACCGAAGCCATCTGGCCACCCCGAGGGAGGCAGAGAGCGGGGAGACATCGCCTCTGGCTGGCGCCAGACCTCAGCCTCAGCCCAGCCCGCCCTGCTACACAGTAGTCACCCAGGCCCCCTGGAGGCTTCTGCTTCTTCCCGGCCCCACTCCAGGGAGCTCGCCAGGAGGGACAGCGCCTCCCGTGCGGATGTGACACGCATGCATGTGCTCAATGTGCAAATGTGTATTACGGTCCCCAGCAGAGACTACTGTCCCCACACTCCTCCCGCCCGGGTCGGAAAGCGGAAGTGGAAGTCAGGGAGCAGCTGAGTGGAGGCTGGAGGCCTGGGAGGAGGAGTGGGGGGAGGGAGAGACCCAAGACGGAACTAATCGCACCCTCCCCGCCATCCCAGCCTCTGAGCTTTAGTTCATGCTGTTCCAGGAACCCGGAAGGCCTCCACCACTGGCTTCTCTGAAGCAGGAACTCCTGCTTGACCTTCCATAGCATTCGTTCCTTTCTCGTGCTAATATCCAAGGCGCCCGCCAGGGGTCCCTGCGCTGGGAAGCCCTCACCAAGTGGGTTAGGAGCCCCTCCAGCCCCAGGCTTATCACCGAGAGGCGGTGAGAGGTGGCGGTGGTGAGTTTTCCAGCCCTGGCACTCCTGGCCACCTGCTCAGTGTGAAATGACAACTCTCGCCTCCCATCTCCCCTCCCCACGAAATGCCACCTTGCGAGGCCTGTGCTCCGATCAAAACATCTGGGGCTCCTAAAAGCACACACACCTCCAGCACCAAAGGGGCCACGTTCTCGGATGCCTGAGCCGGGCAGCGCACCTAGGTACTGGCTGCATACACCGCGTACACCTGCGTCCCGAATCCCGAACTACGGCCTTTGCGCCTTTGGCGTTGGGATCTCCTCCTGCACACAGGAGAGAAGGAGGCTTCCTTATCTTCCCGTTGCCAACAGGGAAGCGGACTCACAGGGTCAAGTCACACGCCCCAGGGCCACAAGGGTAGAGATGGGATTTGAGCCCAAGTCTCAGACTAACATAGAAAACGCAAAAGGGCCGCCTGGGTGGCTCGGTCGGTTAAGCATCCCGCTCTCGGTTTCGGCTCCGGTCATGATCTCGTGAGACTGAGTCCCACATCGGGCTTCAGGCTTCGTGCTGACAGCGTGGAGCCTGCTTGGGATTCTCTCTCTCCCTCTCTCTCTCTCTCTCTGCCCCTCCCCTGCTCGTGCTCGCTAATTCTCTCTCTCTCAAAGATAACTAAACATTAGAAAAACGTTTTTTCATAAAAATAAATTTCAAAATGCAAAGAAAGTTCAAGTCACCTTAAATCCCGCCACCCAGAGACAAAATCTGTTAACGTTTTGGTGAATATCCTTCCAACACGTGTTTCAGAGCCTGGAGCCTGCTTCGGATTCTGGGTCTCCCTCTCTATCTCTGCTCCTCTCTGACTCATGCTCTGTCTCTCAAAAATTAAATAAACATTAAAAAAATTAAAAAAGAAAAAGCGAAATGATTATTAATATCACACGCAAATTTCTAAACCCAGCGATCTTTGAAACACAGGGATCTGGCCTTCCCGGGCTCTTGTCATTTCAAGGCCACAGTCGGCTGGAGCTGAGGACCACTTCACACGGGAGGAGCCCCTCTATTTTGCCCGGGTTCCCACCTTTCCCCATTGTGCCCCCAAGTATCTCCGCTTCCTTCATTCGCTTACCTGCCCGACCCGCAGAGGTACACGGAGGCTACATGAATTGCCCAAGACCACGGGGAGAAAGCGGCAAAGTCGGGATTGGAACCCGGGCAGCCTGGCTCCGGAGTCGGCCTCCAACCCCCTTTCCGTAAGCAGAGGCGCATGCCCTGAGCTCCGGGTCAAGGATAATGTTTCGTACCCATCAATATAGTCTAGGATCATCTGAATAACAAAAACAAGAGAAACTTAAAAATTTTTTTTAAATAAAAAGCAAGCGTAGACACTTGTTGCTTTTATCCACCCTTTAAGGAACAGCCCTTCTCCGGGCAGTTCCTGTGTGGCTGTCCCCACCCCCCCCACCCCTCCTCGTTGACCACGAGGCCGGGCATGTGACCCAGTCCCGGCCAGTCATGGCATTCCTTCCACGATGTTGCAGGGATTGGTCCAGAGATGGGCACATGACCCAGGCCTAGCCAATCAGAGTCTTTCCCTGAGAATTTGTTTTGGTAGGCTGTCTTTCCAAAGCCGAAGGTGATCTGACGTGAGCCTGGCCCTGTCTGTGTGGCAGAAAATGAGAAAGAGAGAGAGAGAGGGAGATTTCGAGTCTCTGATACCCACGTCCCGAGGCCAACCACATCTCTGACTCTCCGGGAACTGGGCCAGTCAGTTCCAGCTTCAGCTACACTGAGTTCTATGTACTTAAAACCAAAAGATGCTTGAATTCTCCATCCTCACGATTCTCTTTAATGACTCACCCTGGCCCATCAGATGGGTTCGGCATAATTTATTAACCATTCAGTCCCTGGTGAGCCTTTGACCCTCCCCAAGTTCCCCTGCCACCAATGACGTGGGGAAGGTCTTTGTATACTCACCCTTTTGCACGTGTGTGCAATGATCTCATTAGGGGCAATTTCTAGACACGGACTTGAACATCAAAGTGTGCTCTCCTGCCCTTGTCCCCCATTCCTGCCCTTGGCTTACTAAGCCATGGCCCATTCCCCAGGCCCAGTGTCCGCCTGTCCCTCCGTGCTACAGGCTCCCCGGAAGTCTGGTGGCCAAACCTGGACAAGGAATGACAGGTCTGAGGGATACCGGGCATATTTGGAAGGCTCACTTGCAGCTGGGGTCTCACAGGCCAGAGCCTCAGCAGTTCCAAAATTCAGGGGTGGCCCATCCGCCAGACAGAGCCTGCCTCCAGTTCCAGGTCATGAGGAAAAAATTGAGACATCAGAGAAAACTGTGAAAGGGAGGGACCTCAGAGAGGACAGATCCCAGACCCACCCTGTCCCCCACCTGTCACGTCCCGCCTGGCCCGGCAGACTCAACCACGTGCCCCACGTGGGCCAGGAGTTTTGTCTGCCTTGTGCCGATGTCAAGAAGAGTGCATGGCACATAGTAGGCCTTCGATAGACATCTACTGAATGGATGGATGGGTGGATGGATGGACAGATGGATGGGTGGACGGGTGGGTGGATGAATGGATGGATGGACAGATGGATGGGCGGATGGATGGGTGGATGGATGGCTGGGTGGGTGGATGGATGGATGGATGGACGGACAGATGGACGGCTGCCTGCCTGGCTGGATGGATGGACAGATGGATGAGTGGATGGATGGACAGATGGATGAGTGGATGGATGGACAGATGGATGGATGGGTGGACGGATGGATGATGGACAGATGGACAGGTGGATGGGTGGATGGATGGCTGGATGGACAGATGGATGGATGGATGGACGGTTGAATGGATGGACGGATGGATGGACGGGCAGATGGACGGGTGGACGGATGGTTGAGTGGATGGATGGATGGATGGATGGATGGATGAACGGATGGATGAGTGGATAAGCGGATGGATGGATGGACGGACAGATGGATGGACAGATGGACGGATGGATGGATTACGCTAACTGTGCAGCCCAAATGGGTTCAAGGGCAAGTTCTGCCCCTTACTCACTCGTTAAGCCCCCTCTCTCTCCAGGTCTCACTTATCCCGCGTGTAAATGAGGTCATTGACTTAGACCTTCTCTAAGTTCCTTACAACTCTCTCGCCTGTGTCCAACAGGTGAGGAATCCTGAGCTTTGGGGCAACGGAAAACACCACCTACGTGGTTTTACTACAATCGGATTCAAGGGCGAGACTTTCCTATCTCCCCTGAGAGGCGGGCAGGCACTAAACTTCTTTCTAAATGTTTGAAGTGATGCTTTGCATAAGTCCAGGGTGGGGAAGAAGTCAGACGGCACAGGGCATGAATCTGAGCTTGCCTCTTCCTGGCTGTGTGACCTTGAGCGAGTACCTTAACTCAGTTTTCACGCCTATAAAACAGGGATAGTAATACGGTTTGTTGGGTTGTGGACAATTTAAATCGGAGAGTACACAGGCACTTAGCACAGTGCCCGGCATGAGGTGAGCACTCCATAAATGGCAGCGGTGGCTGTCTGAAGACTTCCCAAACCCTGTGTTTGGGGACTTCCGTGTGTTGTCCCATCACCAACTACGGACCAACTCCGGACAGCCACATAGTTTGCATGCAGGAAGCAGAGCCCCGTTTTGGGGAAAGGGCTGACCTCAGCCCAGAAGGAGCCTCAGGAAGAGGCCTTTAAGGGAAGACTTTCCCATATGCCTTCTTCTTCCTACCTGAAATTCAGGCACCATGGCTGGAGATTAGGCAGCCACTTCGGGCCATGAGGAGACCTTCGGGATAGAAGCAAAAAGTCGGGGGGAGCCTGGATCCCTGATTACCAGGCTTCCATGAGAACAGTCCTGTATTACCTACCTCAGGCTTCTTTCTCATAAGGGACCAATAACCGTCTAATTTCTTTAAACCGTTGTTACTTGGGCTTTCTGTTTCATACAAACAAACCTAATTTTATCTGTCCCCATTTTGCAGGTGACAAAAAAACAAAGTTTAGTTAGAAGAAAATCACACAGCTAGCAAGTGCTGAGTTGGGATTTGAATCTAGGTCTCTATGGTTTACCTCCCATTGATTCTACCAACTCATTGCCACCCACAACGAGAGGGTCCCTCCCTCCCAGGCTACCCGCATATACGCGATTAGACATGACCGGGGCTGTAGGGACAGAGGGAAGGAAGGTGTGATCACGGAAGGCCTCACAGAGAAAGGGGTATTTGAGCTGAAGCTGTGGAGAACGTGATAGTATTAATGACCAAACCACGCAACCAGCCCTCCAGATGAAGCAGGAAGTCCTGGGTGCCAACTTGTGGCCCTGGGCAAGGTATACCCATCGGGCAAGACTGCACCATTAGGACGTTCACTGGGAGAACTCACAGAACTCGGCACACAGTCTGACCCACAGCCGTGATCTAGTACAGCAAAAGGATGCAAAAGCAAAACCAGCAAGAGCACCTGGGGTGAGATCCGGGGGAAACGAGGCACGAGCATTCCAGAGTCCTCTCCCAAGTGGAGTCACACGGGCGGCACTAAGTCCCCCAGCAGCAAATCACTCAAAGGCGTGCGAGGCGCTGTCAGCCAGGGAAGCTCAGGAGACACTCTGCCCAGGGACTTTATTGAGGGCTGGTCACGTAGGCACCGTCTGCCCAGCTTATACAAAACTTCTAGACTCCCAGGAGGAAAGCAGGTGTTCGGCATAACCCACGCTGTTTGCCCTGTGTGGGCTCCGTGGGCCACTCTTCTCAGGGAACAGCAGGAACCCACCGGAAACCCAAGTGCCCGGAAGCCAGCCGAAGGCCGAACTTGCAAAAGCGCTTTGTAAAGAATGGCCGTCCCGGACCTGCTGGGTTAATTTTTCTGCGCGGGGAATGCCCCCTTCCTCCCCATGTCTGTTTTTGAGGTGACCCAGGAAATGGTGTTTTGTGCCTCAGACCCAGATTTGTAGAGAGAAAAACCTAGTTGACTATGCAAATCACTCCACCAAGCTTCCTAGAGAAGCACGCCGAGTTGTGTAAGAGCCAAGGGCGGGAAGGGGGCTGGTTCCAAGAGTCCCGAGAGCACAAGACTGGCTGGTGGTGGCCCTGGCCTCTGACCCTGAGCTGAGGGCCACTGACTCGAGTTCCAACTCGGTCAAGCAGGTCCCGGAAATGAGCCTCTGTTTTCGCTTCAATGAAACGAAGGCGTTGGATTTCACCTGTATCGGTGAGCTTGCGCCACGTAACAAGCCAACCCAAAAGCCGGCGGCTTAAAACAGCAGACATTTGTCAGTTCTCGCAGTGCCGTGGGACAGCCACATGGGCTGGGCTCTGCTTAGCGGTCCTTCTTCCGGGGTCGCCCGGGTCGCTCAGGAGGCTGCAACTGGGTGGCAGTCAGGACAGCTGGGCCTTTCTCCGCATGGCCTCCCATCCTCCAGCACGCCAGCCGGCAGGCCGGTTCTCACGGCAGGTGGCCAGGTTCAAGGGGAGGAGAAAGAGACTGTACCTCCAGGTGGCAGGGGAGGCAGCGTAGCCATGCAAAGGGGTGTGCACACGGGGAAGGGTGGAAATTGCAGCCAGCTTTGGCATCAGTCGCACTATCTCCCCTATGTTCCTTTCATTCGGCCGTCCATTCATTCATTCATTATTCATTCATTCATCCATTCATTGCTTTTACCAGACACAGAGACATAGAGGTGACCTTGTCCTCATAGAGCCTCCAGACTGGTAGGGAAACAGATGAATAACCTGATGTGTGCTGCAAAGTGACACCGAGTAAGCATTTATTTTTCTAGAAATTTTTTTTTAAGTTCATTTATTTATTTATTTTGAGAGAAAGAGAGAGCGCAAGCGGAGGTGGGGCAGAGAGAGAGAGAGAATCCCAAGCAGGCTCCACACTGTCAGCGCAGAGCCCGAGGCAGGGCTCGAACTCACAAACAGTGAGATCATGACCTGAGCCTCAATCAAGAGTCGGGCGTTTAACCGACCGAGCCACCCGGGGCGCCCCTAGGAATTTCTTCACACGATACTTTTTTTCCACAAAGAGCTTGGATCGATCTACCAGAGAAGGCACGAGCAGTGAAACTGGGGATTTTAACAGGAAAGAAAATTAAAAACAAAAGGGGAAAGAAGATAGCGTTTATTGAGCACCCACTATGTCCCAAGCAGCTTACATACACTCCCTCTCTCATCACCTTTTCTAGAACCTGAGGTGAGCAGTATTATTCCCCTTTCATAGGTAAGCAAACTGACACTCATGGCAGAGAAGCTGCTTGCCCGAGCTCTCGCAGGTCCCAGGGGCAGAGCTGAGAGTCTGGCCTCGGAGTCCATAAGGCCACAAAAGAACAGCCGTAAAGGAACTTCGCATTTGACTAAGAGTTTCCTAGCAGCCTGAGGGAAAAGGGACACTCGACATATTGCCAGTTGGTCACCTGGACAGGAAAAAGCCAGACGTGTGGTTGCGGGGCAGCCAAGCCTTTCTTAGCACTGCATCCATTTTCTTTTCCCCAAGGGGGAGTCGAGGAAAGACAGCTTGTGGGGTAGACCCTTTGGGGCCCTCTGTCCAAAGGTGTTATCTGGAGAGGTTGCTAAGTGAATGGCCCACTGTCCCCCCTTATGGGCTGGAGAAGGCTGTGTCGTCCAGCAACCATCACCCTCTGTGTGCGTGCGCATGCAGGTGTGCATCTGTGTGCACGTACAGGTGTGTGTGTGCGCGTGCAGGTGTTTGCAGGCGCGCGTGCAGGTGTGCGTTTGTGCACGCGTGCAGATGTGTGTGCGCGTGCGCGTGCAGGTGTGCGCAGACGCGCGTGCAGGTGTGCGTCTGTGTGCGCGCGCAGGTGTGTGCAGGCGCGCGTGCGGGTGTGCGTTTGCACGCGTGCAGATGTGTGTGCGCGTGTGCGTGCAGGTGTGCGTCTGTGTGCGCGTGCAGGTGTGTGCAGGCGCGCGTGCAGGTTTGCGTCTGTGTGCGCGCGCAGGTGTGTGCAGGCGCGCGTGCAGGTGTGTGTGCACGCGTGCAGATGTGTGCGCGCGTGCGCGTGCAGGTGTGCGTCTGTGTGCGCGTGCAGGTGTGCGTCTGTGCGCTCGCGCATGCGCGTACGTGTTTCTCACTGCCTCCCTTTCTCTTCTTGTCCCCCACCCCCTGCCTCTGTTTGTCTCTCTTGCCCACACCCAAAAATGCAAAGAGTCACTGCCACCCGACACTCGGCTGGTTTTAGGAAGTGCCGCCGCGTCGGGAGCCGGCACACCACATCGCGGCAGACAGGACTTCCTCCCCTCGCGGGCCGGGGCGGGGCGGGGCGGGGCCGCCCGGAAGGGGCCTGGCGCAGCCTCGGGGACACATCCCCCAGCCTGGACAGCTCGCGCAGCAGCAGCAGCAGCAGGGTCAGCAGGCAGCGGGAGCGCGGGCCGCCCTTCCCCCGGGGCTTCAGGATGGATTTGTGCCACCCAGGTAAGCACCTGGGGCCCACCTCTCCGGGCCTCAGTTTCCTTCTCTGGGAAATGGGGAAGTAGGGCCTGCCTCATGGGATCCTGGAAGGAAGCCAGATATAAATAGACGTGAGACCGGTGGGAAACGCAGAAGCACGGGACAGGCGTGTGGGGGCTCAGGCAGGGGTCAAGCCGTGCCCCCCGCCCCTCCTCCGGGCGCTGGGAGAACCGTGAAAAAAGCAGGCCCTGCCCCTGCCCTCCTGAGCTCGCGCTCCAGAGGGGGAGACAGGCCTAAAGACATTAATGTAATATGTCAGGAGGTGACAGGCAGGATGAAGGACAGTCAAGTAGGGTAAGGGACATGGGAGGGGGTGGTCGAGAAAGCCTCAGTAGGAGACACCCTCAGGGCAGAGACCTGAAGCCCAGGAGGGAGTGATCCCCGTGGGTTTCTGGGGAAGGAATATTCCAAGGGGTGGGGGACGACCAGGGCAGGAAAGCTTGCTCTAGTTGATGCCGTTGGTGACAATGGCTGTCTGGGTGGCACAGGGGGCCCTGAAGCTCCTGTTTGGTCTTCGGGGGCGGGGAGTGAGGGTGGCCTTTGTGGGGGGCTGAGGACATCGCCTAGAGTGCCCGCAGAGGGGGCCGGGGAGGAGCAGCCGAGAACCGTGGCCGAGCCCCGCCCCAGTGAGCAGGACTGCGTGTCCGGGGCAGAGAGCAGAGCCGCGTGCACAGCGGGGAGGTGCAGAGACAGGACTGGTGCATTTCTGCAAGGCGGCGAGAAGAGGAGGGACAAAGTCTCCGTGCCCTGCAGTCAGAATGTCCCAGCACTGGGGCGCTTGGGTGGCTCTGTCGATTAGGCATCCGGCTTCGGCTCAGATCATGATCTCGCGTTCGTGGGTTCCAGCCCCGCGTCGGGCTCTGTGCTGACGGCTCCGAGCCTGGAGCCTGCTTCGGAGTCTGTGTCTCCCTCTCTCTCTGCCCCTCCTCCGCTCACACTCTGTCTCTCTCTCGCTCTTAAAAATAAATAAACATTAAAAAAAAGAAGAAGAAGAAAGAAAGAAAGTCCCAGCATTGCCTGGAAATCCAGAAGAGGAGGGCTCCCAGGAGCTGTCGGGTTCCCCAAGTTCAGATGACGTCCAGCCCGTTAGCAACAGAACCCTTCCTTCAAACAAAACCTAGCCCGGAGCCATCTGACCCCGCCCACCGGGCCTCGCCTGACCCCACGGGCTCCGGGGAACACAGTGAGAGAGCCGGCCATCCCTTTCAACGGCTATTGGGCTCTGGATGGCAGTCAGCTCCCAGACTGTACAGGCTCCGCGAATACGTCTTAGGTGGAGACTAGACAAGGTGGGGCCCCAGCGGGGAGCAGCACCTGGCTCAAGGCCACTCGGCAGATGCAAGGTGACAGGGGACAGTGAAGTCATCCCCGCACTCGCTGCCCGTCTTCACACCGTTATTGCGTTGTTCTTTGGGGTCTTCACAGACTGAGGTCGTTAGGCACAGGGACGGTCGTCCCCGTAATGAGGACGCTAAAGCTCACAGAGCTGAACCGCAGGTGAGGGCTGACGGACTGGAAGTCAGGTGGCCGGTGAGTGGCCGAGCAGGGACAAGAGCCGAGAGGAGGGAGAGCCGAGGGCTAGCCTGGGCCGCGGGAGATGGGAGGCCAGACGGTGGGCTGGGCCCAGGGGAGGGGATGGGATGAGCGAAGTCAACGCAGGCGGTCTGTTGGGAGATTTGAGATCTCCATGGATTGGTTCCTTCCTTCCTTCCTTCCTTCATTCATTCACGCCGTAAACAGTCCAGCAGGCAGGTCCTGTGGGTGGGGAGCTGCTAGTCCAGGACGGGGGGGGGGGGGGAGAGGGGGAGGTTGGGAGGGGAGCGGGAGACAGATCCTCAGATCCCGCAGGACAATGACCCAGAGCAGAAGAGGAAGCGACTCCTTCCACGTGGGGGGGAGATCTGAGATCTGGGAAGACTTCCTGGAGGAGGCAGAGGGAGGGACAGAAGGTCATTCTCTCTTACCCAGAATGGGTCTTAACTGAAACTCCTCCGCAGCCGAGTGGCCGACTTCCCCTCTCTGAGCATGGACCCCCACGCCCCCCCGCTGCCGGCCTGAGCTGGGAAGTGAGGAGCGAAGGCGGATTTGGAGTCAGCCCCACCGGCCTCAGGGCCCCGCTCTGCACCAGCCCGCCAGCGGTCACGGTTGGCCTTTTCCTTCCGTGGGCTCGGTTTCCCCACCCGGACCGTTGACAGGCCGGTGGCCCAGGTCCCCCAGGGCAGCCTCCCCCCACCTTCCTTCCAGGGTGTTCTGCCCAGAAGCAGCTCAGGCCTCCTCCCCCAGGGCCTGCCGGGAAGGCGAGCGGCCTAGACAACAAAGCCTCTACGTGACCAAAGGCAGCACCTTGGTGCACCGAGGCCGGGGCCTAGTTAAAAATAGAGGCAGCCCGGCTCTGGGGGCGGGGAGGAAGCCGCAGGACGCCCACAGAGCCTCGGGGGCTGGGCTGGGGCGAGGAAGAGCTGGGCCAGACACCCTGCTCCTGCCCCAGTGCCCCCCAGTCGGAGCCTCTGGGGAGCCTCTGCCGCGGGGGCCCCCGGACAGCGCCGTCCTCCTGCCCTGGAAAGGGGAAGCTAGGCCAGCTGTCCTGGAAGCGGGCCTGCGAGCAAAAAGATTTCTAAAAATATGATGGGAAAGAGGAAGGACAAAGGGGAAGTGGGGAGCCCTCCGGGAGAGAGACGGCCGGGGTGGGCACCGGGGCCCTCGCAGCTGCCCTGGGCACGGTGCGCGTGGGTGGGGTCAGCTGTCCAAAGGCAGCCTTTGCGAGGTGGGAAATTCACGGGGCCCAGGGAGGAGCCAACGGAGTTTGCGGGGGTGGCTGTTAGTCTTACCATGTTATTATTTTGTGCGTTTTGTTACCATTGTTCCTAAGACCCCACTCCACGGGGCGGGCGCCCGGGAGGCTCAGTGGGTTGAGTGCCTGCCTTCAGCTCAGGTCATGAGCTCGCGGGTCGTGAGTTCCAGCCCCGCATCGGGCTCGCTGCTATCAGGACAGAGCCTGCTCCGATCCTCTGTCCCCCTCACTCTGCCCTGCTTGCCCGTTTTCTCTCTCTCTCTCTCTTTCTCTCTCTCTCAAAAATAAACAAACCTGAAAAACAAAATTAAATCCAAATCCCGCGAGCTGCTTCGGTGCTTGAAACTCCAGCGTCACCAGGCTCGGAATCAGAAGGGGCCACTCTGACACTGCGTCCTTGTCCCCCTCCCTGAACCCCAGTGTCCTCAGCTCTGGAACGGGGAGAAATCCCCACTTTGAAACAGACAGGCGAAGGGTTAGAAGGCCCCGTGCTCCGCGTGCTGGTTGCCGCAGCCCAGCGGCCACCCCGTTGCGGGTCAGAATCCCGCCAGAGGGGGACGGGGCCTTCAAGGGGGTCAGGAAGGCGCCCGCCAAACCACAAAAGAAGCTCTGCAAGGAAAAGCTGCAAACGACCCCTCCCCGTGCCCTCCCACCCGAGAAAACTTGCCACCCACACCTGTGCCTCAGTTTCCCCAGCTCTAGGAAGTTGGCTTTGTTTTTTCCCTCGCCCCCCACTCCCGCCAAAAAAAAAGGAACAGGGAACAGACGGTAGGCATCGTTCTGCCTCTGGCCTTCTTCGCAAACCTGAGCCGTGGTCAGCACTTCCGTGTCAGAACGAGCAGGGCTGGCGTCTCGTGGGGTTTTGATGATTCACATTGAAATACTTGGCATCAGAAGAGCCGCATCAGGGTTGCGGCCTCGGAGTCCTAGATGGGCCTGGGGGTGCCTCCCGGCTCCAGCCCCTTCCGGCCGTGGCACCCTGGACAGGTCCCTGGGCTTCTGTGAGTCTCCGGTGCCTCCTCTGTAGAACGTGATTAGACACACCTTCCTCCAGGGCGGCCATCAGGGGACGCGGAGAGCCCGGAGCACACAGGGCCTGGCACGTAGTAGGTGTTCACGCAGCGTGCCGCCCCGTAACGGGCAGCTCGGCTTCTCTGTTGAGCTAGATCCCCGAGCCGTCCGCGCCGATCCGAGAGCTGCCGCGGGGAGCGAATGGGAAGGCCGGGAGGGGGAGGCCCAGACCCAGAACAGGAGGGCCCCTGACAGGGGAGAGGACGAGCGGGAGTGATGAGGCAGAGGGCAGAAGGAGAGGCATTCGAGACATGGGGAAGAGCGTGTGCACCAGCCCGTGCAGAGGGCGCACAGGGGAGCAAGTGGAGGACGTCCCGGAGGCCTCGAGCCCGGGGCGGGGCTGTGCCCAACCAGGGGGCCCGGGAAGATTCGGGTCTCACCCCCAGGACAACAGGACGCCATGGGAGGCTGGATTGGAGGCGCCAAGTGGAGGCAGGGAGACACGGGGATGCCCCGCGTTACTGTGACAAGGGTCCCTTGGTCCGGCGTGACTTTGTGTGGTACTTGGAGTCGGCAGAGCAGACACGCTGACAGCCCCTGGACAGCGGCGCTGGCCGAGGCTCCGGGGGAAGGAAGGGCCACTGCATGTCCAGACCGTGTGTGTGTGGCTTCCGGTCGAGATGGATCACTGGCCTTTCAGAGTGATCCAATATAATCAAATGGCCCCCAAGTTGCTGATGGGTCTTCTCGGGAAACCACGGGTCTCTGTTGCTGGCGGGTCCCGCATTCAGCAGCGGCAGCAGCTCGGGAAGCCTGGGCGAGTTGCTTCTCAGGTAGCCTCCACCCAGGCCCCATGGCTCCTGCCTTCGTATACGATCGTACCAGCACTGGGCTGCCAGTCAGAGACTGGCTGCTGTCACGGGCCGAGTCATTCCGTCTGCTTGGGGGTGCAGGCTCTGTCCCCCGGTGGATGGTTGCTGTTTAGCACTAGTGTGCTTTACGAAAATCTTCATCCTCCGCGCCCACTCCTAGGGGACCCCCCACTTGCCTCTTCCCCAGACCTCCCTACTCCCGATCTTCTAATCTTCTTCCTTTCCAGCCTCTGAGAAGTCGAGCCATCCTCTCCTGTTTGTCGTTAACCTTAAAAAATAAAACCGCCAGCTATTTCGCCAGCAAGGATGGGTTTATTCCAGAATAGCGGAGAACTGCAGTCCAGGACGAGCAAGCCATGGCCAAACCCTCGGCAGGTGCACAGAACAGATAGAGGAGTCTCTGTTAGAGAGGAAAGGGGGGTCGGAAAGGCGGTTATAAACAAAAAGTCCACTGGGGTTAACTGGGGTTAACTGGGAGCGCGAGGTGTAGTGGCTTCTCATTGGCCGAGTTGTGACTTTCTCATTGGCCGGGCTGTTGCTGGGGGAGGAGGAAAGCTTCCTTCCTGCAGCAGGCAGAGTAAAGCAGTAGCTAAAATCTTTGCCACTTGCAAGGTGTGTGTGTCTCCTCCTGTAGGGTCTGCAGTTGACAAGGCGTGGTGGGGCGTGAGAGCTCCCCCTGCTGGCCGACGGCTCCATTCTAAAGGAGTCAATTTCAGGAATTTTCACCCATAAATGCACGTGCGTTCTTACTTGGTGCCACTGCTCCTTGCACAGGAAATGGATGCGCCGGCACTCTGCCCCAAGTTCTGCGTCTTGGGAGGATTTCTCACCCCTGTCTCTCCAGGACACCTCTGAGCAGGGCTCGACAGCCATCCAGTTTTTACGTGTCCCCAAACACTAGGCCACCCATTCTGGAACCAGGTTCAGGTGTTTTGTGCTTTTGCCAGAAAGATCACAAGGGACCTGCTCATGCAGACGTAGTGTGAGCCGAGGGACCTGGCGCAACAGCAGTGGATGACGTAGGGGCCTGGGCGATCCGTTCATGGGGCTTCCTGGAGCCCTCTGGTTTTATCCACACTTGTGCCTCTTCAGTGAACTACCTGTCAATGACTCCTGTCGTGCTCGCCTGACTTTATGACTTGGTGGGTCACTCAGACCCACCTTGACCGCGTGACCAAGGGAATCCTTATCATATACAGTCGTCATAGCATTTCAGGACCCTTCTTCCTGGGGACCCAGCTTCTTCAGTCAACAGCGTTTGGGTGTGAATACTGGCTCAGGTCCAGAAACTGGGCAGAAGCTCTTGGCTTTTCATGCAGTGGCTGTCCTTTGGGGAGCGGAGGGGTGCGTATCCTTGGGTGAGGCAGCTCTGTTTGGCCGCATTAAGTTCCTGGGGAGGGGACTCAGCTGTAACATGAGCAGGCTACCCCCAACCCGACCCCCAGACACTGAGAGAAATGGGTGCCTTGATCCCGAAGGGGAGAGCTGATGGCACAACATAGCGCCCGTTATACATGTGTTGGACACTTACCGTGTATCGAATATTTGCCTGGTGCCTCCAACACCCAGTTTCCGTCTCAAATCCAAGATGGCAGCCCAGCCAATGGGAGGGAAAGGTCGGGAAAGGGAGTCCTTAATATTCTCTCTGCTCTCATTTGGGAGCGATCATGTCTGTCCTTACAAAACCTTAAAGAAATGTGACCAGGTAGTCCCTAAAGCTATGACTTAGAGAGTTGGAGAGGATATGGGCAGGCAGACAGGAGAAGGCATCCCAGGGTGGAGGAACGGCATGGGCAAAACTGGGAAAGTAAGGCAGAGACGGCGTGGGGAGAGGGAGGAGCCGGCAGGCTAGTCTGGCAGGCTCTTACTGAAAACAGTGGAAAGCGAGGCTGGCTAGAGAGGCCGGGACTGTGGAGGCCCCAGGACCAGGCTGAGAACTTGTGCCTCTGAGTAACAGGGAGTCCGTGGAGATTTTGACCAAGCGGGTGTTGTGGACGGAACGGGAAGGGTCAGAGGCGGGCCGGCTGACCCCGAGGCGGGAGTCGTCACAGCACCTTGCACAGAATGCTAGCACACCCGTGTCTCCTTGAACTCACTTCCGGGTGATGAGGAGAGAGCCCAGGCTTTGTAGCCAGCCCAATCCAAGCCCCGCTCAGGCTGAGCGGCGGGTCCCTGCGGACCCCTGCCCTCATCTCTCTGAGCCTCGGTGTCTGGAGCAGGAACTGCGAATCATCCCCCAAAAGCCGGTCTCCGCAGCTTATATAGTAGGGGCGGTATCAGGACCACCGTGCTAACGGCTCCTTCCCCAGCCGCCCTTGCAGCGAGGTGTGGTCACGTGACTGTCTGGCCAGCGGTGTGGGAGGCAAAATACACCACCACTCCCTGGTCCTACGGATAAATACGCGGCTAAGTGAGCTGACCACGCGAGCTGGGGAAAGAGCCAGTGAAAGTTCCAGGGAAGGACGAATGCCGTCAGCAAGTATTTTGAGCACCTGCTCTGTGTCAGCCCTTTCCAGGGGCGGAGGCCGCAGCGGTGAGCAGAATCCTCGAAGCTCCTAATGAGTCCGACAGAAAAGATGCAAATAAACGAGATGGTGTCGGGGCGGGGGGGGGGGTGGTACACAGCTGGGGGGCGGGGGAAGGGGATGGAGAGGAAGGGACTGCTCTAGAAGGGTAGTCGGGGAGGAGGCGACATCTGGGCCAAGGCCTGAGCGAAGAGGGCAAGCAAGTCACGGGTTTCTGGAGGGAACTAGCAAGGGCTGGCCCGAGGGGCCGGAGCGGTGGAGGGGAGGGAGGCGAGCAAGCCGGTGAGCCCCGCTCCTCTCTCCCCAGACCCAGCGGAGCTGAGCAGCGGGGAGACGGAGGAGCTGGAGCGGATCAAGTGGCACCGGAAGCAGCTTCTGGAAGACATCCAGGTGTGCGCACACTCACAGGCACACGGGCTCGTGTCCACACGCGCGTTCGTGCCGACACGCCCTCCAGCCACAGCCACCCGCAAGCAGGCACTCATCCACGCTCTCGCACCCCCCGCACTCACCCCTGACCCCAGCCTGGTCAGAGAGCCCGCCCCCGGCCTCGGTCCCAGCCCCCGGGAAGTGGGGAGAATGGAATTCCACGGGGCTCCCCACCGCCAGGGCCCAGAGAGAGCCAGGAGGGCGGGGAAGAGAGGTGAGAGGGCAACGTGTTAAGCACCTACCGTGGGCCAGGCCCCTCTTGGTGCTTCGTACACCGATGACGTGGCAGGTTCTGTTCCCACCCGTGTGGCCCCAGTCCGGCCTCATCTCCACACTGGGCCTCAGCTTCGGCGCCTCAAAAATGTCAGCCATTTCATCAAGGCAACACCAACAGGTGCCCGGCACGTGCCAATACAGTTTCTCAAACCTGAATTCACCCACTTGATTCTTAGCGACCTTCTAAGGCAGGCCCTGGTTGTATTCCTGGAACGTGCCGAGCTCAGTCCGGCCCCTGGGCCTTTGCATGCGCGGTTCCCATGGCCTGGGACTCTCCCGAGCCTCCTCGTGGCACCTCCTTCTCATTGTTTCCTTCTCGGCTCAAACGCTGTCTCCTAGAGGCTGCCCTGACCGCTCTGGCTACGGTCGCCGGGGCCCCATCCCACGCCAACACACGTAGACCTAGGCAAGTTGGAGATACAAAACCATTCTCTCAGCGAATATTGAGACCTACTATGTGCCAGGCTCTTCCTGTACCACGACATTACGTTACATCATTCCATTAATGATCCGAGATCATTCTCGTTTTATTCGGGTAGAGTCGACACACCGTACTCCGTTAGTTTGAGGTGTGCCCCGTGGTGATCGGACAAGCCTGTCCCTTACGCGGTGCTCACTACACGATCGCCACTCCGGCCATTTCACTTGCCCGTGGCCGCCGTGATCCCCACCCCGCCGGACTGTGAGCTCCTTGAAGGCGCGGGTTCGTCTTCCCCACCACCGCACCCCCAGCTCAACAGCCAAAGCATAGTAGGTGCTCAATTAACATTTGCAAGCGAATCCCCATTTTATCTGTGGGGCAGCCGCCCAGGGACTTGGCCAGGATCGTTTGGACGGACACCGCCGGGGCTCGGGGGCAGTCTCCAAGGCCCCATGTCGGCCCTGGGTGCCCGGACGGGCCCTGGGACCGCCCTCACCCCTCAGATTCCAGGGGAAGGGGAGGAGGGGCCAGGGTGCATTTGAGGGGCTCTTGCCGGGTGCCCGAGCTGCCGCCCTGCGGGGGGCTGGCGGCCCAGCTGCCACTCTCCTGTCTGCCCGGTGGTCGTGGCTGGCACAACTAGGGGCTCTTATGCCACTGCGCGCCTCCTGCAGGGTCGAGACAAAAAAAAAAAAAGGCTTGAGGGCAGTGGCGAAAGCCCAGGCCTTGGACGCGTCCCCTCGCCTCTCCGCACGTCAGCGTCGCCTGCTGTACATCTCACGGGGATTGCAAGGGCCCCGAGAAGACGGCCGCGCTGTCTTGTACCCTGGGGTCCCCACAGTACGGGGCACCTAGGAGGCACTGAGGGAAGGGCGAGTGACAGAGTAAATGGATGGGGGAGGGAAGCCGGAGAGGAGCTGGGGTCTGGTCCTGGGGGGGGGGCGCGGGTATGCATTCCTCGTGGCCGGGGCGGCAGTAGGGAGCCACGGAAGGAGCTGGGGAAGGCCAGGCTCCGAGCGCCGCTTCAGGAAACCGGCAGCGGGTGTAGGAGGGCTCGTCGGGTGGGCTCGGCTAAAGGGCAGGGGACTTCCCAGCTGCGGAGGGGGGAGGGGAAGGCTGCGAGTAGAGTGGGGCGAAGGGTAGGGACTCGAGGACCGCGTCCCCCGAGACAGGAGCCCATGGAGGATTGGGTATCAACAGGCAATAGGCCAACTTGGGATTTTGAGGATAAGAAACATCTAGAAAGGGAGAGTGGGGGTGGGGCACGCCTGAGTGGCGCAGTGGGTGAAGCATCTGACCCTTGAACTCGGCTCAGGTCATGATCTCTCTCGCATTTTGTGAGTTCGAGCCCCGGTGCTGGTGCAGAGCCTGCTTGGGATTCTGTCTCTCCTTCTCTCTACCCCTTCCCGACTCGTGCTCTCTAAATAAATAAACAAACATTAAAAAAATTTTTTTAAAGAAGAAAAAAAAGGGAGGGAGAAACACCTGGGAAAGGGATCTGTCAAGGGCAGAGGTCTGGGGTAACGGCCAGGGGTGGCGGTGGTGGTTGAGGGTAGCCAGCGCCCGGAAACCATTTCACCCCAGCTCCCGTCCCTGACTCTCCCTCGCTGTCACCCCCGCTGCCCCCCCCACAGAAGCTGAAGGATGAGATCGAAGATGTGTTCGCCCAGATTGACTGCTTCGAGACCGCAGAGGAGAGGTGAGGGGCCAGCCCAGGGGACCCTGGGAAGCCACCGAGGCTTCCCGAGGACGTCCCGCACCCGGAAGGAGCAGGAGGGAGCAGGGGCTATGCCCAGGCCTGGGGCCCTGTTGAAATCAGGGATCAGCCTGGAGGAAGAGGCAGCAGGGAGGGCCTGAGACTCCATCTCACGGTCTGGTCTGGTCTGGTCTGGTCCTCGCTTCCAACAGCCCCCTCTCCTGAGAGACACTCCCCGGCCCCTCCCCCTCCACCGGAAGTCTCTTCTAACCCACGCTGACCCACCCCCCCCCCCCATCAGCCGCCGGCCGGGAGCATCATGGGATGGGCCGGGAAAAGGAGAGCTCGGCTCTGTGGCCTGGGGCTTGTCCCTGCCACTCCCCAGGCCTCAGTTTCCCCACTTGTGGGGAATAAGAAGGTTGGTCCCTACGTAATCCCTCGAGGTCCTAGGTACTGACTCCTACATATTGGTCTCAGGAAATCGCCACCCTGCCCCCGCCATCCTTTGGTCTCTGATCACCTCTCTAGCCCCCCATGCACAAATCCGCGTAGGCACGCCCGCGCACACGCATGGCTGCCGAGTGTCGCCAGGTCCCCCGTCCCAGCCCCGACGACAGCGTAACATTCACAGAGCCCCGACCACCAAGCTATTTTAAGCTCTTTCACCTCTCAGCTATGCTGGGAGGCAGGTGAGGGGGGGAAACTGAGTCCCAGGGAGAGGAAGGGATTCACCTTGCGTGGCTCAGCCAGCAAAGTGGCAGAACGGGAGTTGCACCAGGAGTCGGGCTCCGGAACCGGCTAAAATGCTGGTGCCCGGGCCCCTGGGACCCGTCGGATTTGGTAGCTCTGCGAGGGGCCCAGAGCCTGCCTGTCTCATGCTCTCCCAGGCCATTCCAGTGCAGGGTGTGAGGACCCCCCCCCCGGGGGCCCTTGGGGAGTATTGGCCGCGGCCGTCCTTGGGGACGGGGGTGGGGTGTGCCCCGGGGTCCTGGGGCGTCCAGGCTGGCATCTCCTTGTCTGCAGCCGGGTGGCCCAGAAGGAGAAGGAGCTGTGCATTGGGCGTAAGAAGTTCAACGTGGACCCCGTGAAGGTAGGCAGTTTGGGGGGGCTCAGGTGGTCATGGGGCCGGTGGGGGGAGCTTCATCTGGACCCCTTGACAACCTCCTCTTGTTCCCCTCAACCGACAATCGCCCACCTTAGAGATGAGAAAACTGAGGCCCCGCAGAGCCCGGCGCCTTGTCCAGTGTCCCACAGCCCGCCGTGGCTTAAGGGCTCGGTCACCCCGTAGCCTAGCATTGAGGCGGGAGCCAGGAAGGTGTGGGGACAATTTATGAAGTGCACGGACTTGGAGTCTCTGCTTCCACCTTTGTAAGTAGGTCTTTGGACGGCGGGGCCCTTGGGTTCTGAAGGGGCTCCGTCTCCGGAAGTGTCTTCCAGCCTCTCTGCTGGGGGCAGCCAGGCTGGGGGTGCTGGCCTGGAGCACAGGGGGGCCTAAGGGAGGCCTCCTCTCTTGTCCCTACCCCCACACCACCTCCCTACCCCCCACCTCTACACTACCTCCCCACCCTCACCCCCACACCACCTCCCCACCCCCCACCCCCACAACACCTCCCCACCCCCCACTACCACACCACCTCCCTCCTCCACCCCCACCCTACCTCCCCACCCCCCACCTCTACACCACCTCCCCACCCTCACCCTCACACCACCTCCCCACCCCCCACCCCCACACCTCCTCCCCACCCCACCTCTACACTACCCCCTCCCTTACCCTCATACCACCTCCCTACCCCCCACCTCCCCACCAACATCCCTGCCCCCACACACACACACCCCCCCCGCCCTCCGAGCAACCCCAGCCCCACCTCTCACCCAGCTAGGTGGCAGACAGCTCCCTTCCTGCTTGAACAAAGACGGGAGGAAGCCACAGGCTGACACGCGGAGGTAGGGTCAGGGCAGTCAAGGGGTCCCTGGAAATTCACTGCTCGGGCTGAGAAGCCGCCTCCTCTCCATCACAGGGACACAGGCTCCCAGGGTCCCACACCCATTCGCCTTCCACAGCCACGGGAATCGGACTCCGGCCCCAGGCGCACGGAACACACACACTCGGGCACACTCACAGACATGCGCTTACACACAGGTGCACACGCACCCACTAACTCGTATTCCCACCAGAGCACCTGGGAGGGGCCACCGAGGGGCCCCCAGGACCCTCTGCCTGTCACCGAGAGCCCCCCACGACTGCCCCCCATCATCCAGCAGCCTCTTCCCCAGGAGGGACAGGGACACGAAGGAGCCCTCACAGAAAACCAGAGACCGACCCCTCAAACTCCCAGAATTAGGACAGATTCCAGGCGCCTGAGTCGTGAGGCGTGTGCAGTGTCAAATCAGGAAAGCAGGCTCGTCGCCGCAGCGGGAACTCTCTCCCTCTGGATGGCGGCCATTTCCGCTCCTTCTGATTCAGCTGCGTTTTTTCTCCTTTTTTTTATACAATGGACAGAAATTACTTGTGAGGGAAAAAAATGAAACACCCTTTTTAAATACATGAATATTAAGGGGACAAAAGAGATGGCTGAATCATTGAATCTTAAAATTATAACTCCATAGACTCATTGCAGCGTAGAATCAGTGTCAGACCGCAGGGGACCCGGGGAGCGCCCGGCATGAACTCGGCCCGCTGCGGGATGCTGTCTCTCTTTGCATGCCTCCATTGATGGGGAGCTCAGCACCTTCCGATGGCAGCTTCTCTTAAGGAGGGATGCAGCTTCCCAGAGCAGTCCGTGCCAGTGTCAGGATGCCAAGGCCCCAGCGCCCCGCAGCCGGTCCCGCGATCTGGCCACGGGGGGGCCCCCTCCCTTCCTCCACTCAGGCCAGCTTCTGGGGGAGGGGGTGCTGATCATGGGCTCCGCGTACCTCCTCCAGGGCATCCAGTATCTCACTGAGCACAAACTGCTGGCCCCCAGCGTCCAGGACGTTGCCCGGTTCCTGTACAAGGGCGAGGGCCTCAACAAGACGGCCATCGGCACGTACTTGGGGGAGAGGTAAGGAGCCGCGCGGCCTTGGGGAGAGAGGGGAGGAGGGCGTGCGCAGGTGTGTGCGCACGGGTAAGTGAGCGGGCGAATTATGTTGGGGGAAGTCATAACTCTTGGGGCTCGAGAGGGCTAACCGGCCACCCTCCTCCACCTTCTGAACCAAAGCCTGCCTGCCTGCCTTCCTTCATTGTGGACCAGCTGCAGGGTGCTGGGGCCTGGCATCCCATTGTTCAACAAATAGAGATTTTTTAGTAGCTACTGTGTGCCAGGCGGTGTCAAATCCCTGGATTTATACTAGTGAATGAGACAAACAAAACAGAACTCCTGCCCTCGGGGAGGCACACGCTAGCGGGAAAGGCAGATCCCCCCCATAGGTAAAATACGTTCGAAAATCTTAAGTTCTTGGGAATGCAAATAAAGCAAGGACGAGGGGTGAGAGGCCTTGGGAATGGAGGCTCGAGGGCTGTGACTTCAAATACTGTGAAGAGGAAGGGTCTCCTAGAGAAAGTGATGGTTGACACATAAAGGAGGTGAGCAGTGAAGACAGCAGGGGGGGAAGAGCATTCCAGACAAAGGGAACAGTGTGTGCAAAGGCCCTGGGGCAGAAGCGTGCTCAAGGAATAGCAGGCTGGTGAGAGGAGAAGAGACCAGGGGAGGGAGGAAGTTGTAGGTGACGAGGTGGGGGCTCCACGGGAGGGTCTGGGCAGAGGAGGGGACAGAAAGGACCCTTCCGGCTGTTGGGAGTGGCGGGTGGGCCGTAAGGGACAGGGGAGGAGCCGGACCAGCCACTCTTCTCCCAGGCTCCCCAGTGGACACCTTCCTTCTCCCGAGAGGGCAGGGGTGCAGGTGTAAGAAAGGCAGAGCTGATCTGAGCTGGGAAGAGGAAGTAACAGGGGCAGGCACGGTGCTGTTCGGGTCACAGTCGAGGACATCGGGGCTCCGGGAGGTCCAGCGGCTCGAGTAGGGTCATGCAGGCGGGAAGTGACAAAGGCAGGATTTGACATTTGACGCAGGGCGGGCCGCTCCAAAGCCAGAGCGCCCCCTCCCCTCCCGGGTGAGAACAGTGCCAGTGAGCCTTTGGGGGTGGGGGAGGGGGGGTCCGCTCCAGTGCGAGGACATGCGCATCACGTGGGGGGGTGGGCGTGGGCTCAGGTGGATGCGAGCAGACCAGAGGTGGCTGGATCCGGAAGGAGGACACGTCTCCCCTCCTCCCCCTTCCCCGCCCCCTCCCCCGCACCTCCACCCCCTCCCCTTCCCCCACCCCTCTCCCTCCCCCCTCGAGGAGGCGGGTGCCAGCCAGTTCCCAAGTGCCCGCGCCCTCCTCCCTGCCCTCTCCAGGGACTCCTTCAACCTGCAGGTCCTCCAAGCCTTCGTGGACTGCCACGAGTTTGCCAACCTCAACCTGGTGCAGGCCCTCAGGTGAGCGGGCGGGGCCCAGCCCTGGGGGGGCGGAGGGTGACAGAGCCTGGGGGGAGTGGGAGTCACGCGGCTACCAAACTCGGCAGCGAAGAGGAGGGGGAAGGAGCACGGAGCAGCGGTGGGATCACCGGCGGCGGACAGCATCCGGCGTATCCCAGCGGCTGCTCCTGGTGCCGCTACGCCCCACGATGGCAGCAATATTTAATTACGGCGACGACGGTTACCATCGCCACAGCCGTTCCCGCTGCTTTTGCGATTAGGGTTTTATTCATCTTATCGGTACGCCGTAATAGGTGTTCGCTTTATTGCTACGTCCCGAACTCTGGCGCCAGACGGCCCAGTCCGCGTCCCAGCTCTGCCCCTCCCCCTCGGGAAGGTCTCAGTCACACACACACACACTCCGAAGGCCCCGTGCCTCAGTTTCCTCATCTGTAAATGGGACCAGTGATAGTCCCCAAGTCATGAGGGGGTGGCGAGTCAAGGAGGAAGGACTTAGAACGGGCGGAGTAGGTCTCGCCGCCGCAGGGAATGCCTGAAAACCCCGCTCCCGGCGCGGGCACCTGCTCTGGGCTTTGAGGGATGACCAGGAGGCTGCCGGGCAGGGAAGGAAGAGGCCACCACCCTTCGGGCGATGTGGCCTTCCCTCCGATGTCCCTGTTCTTGCAGGGAGGGGGGGCATTGGGGGTTGGGAGTCTCCAGTATTCCTTCGTTTGTTCGTTCGTTCTTTCCGTCGTTTCTGGGCAGTCCCGGGGTTCCCCGGGCCCGTGTGAGCCCCAGCAGTCCCCGCTCCCCGCGGATCTAAGGTCCAGGAACAGGGAGCCCAGCTAGGGGAAGGCGCTTGTGGAAGGGTCCCCAGCCAGATCCCGGGGCTGACAGAGGCCCTCCAGGGCTGAGGCGGAGGGGCCGCACGTGGTTCTGGGCCCCACAGGGGCGGAGGGGAGTGCCCACCGAGCCCCGATACTTTGAGAGAAAAGGCGTCTCCCCATGACGCCGCGTGACCGAGGCTGACCCTGCCAGGCTCGCTAAGGCTTCGAGAGGCAGAGCAGGTTCTCCGGGGTGCCCCCACGCCATGCCCCCCCCCGAGATCCCCACCCACCCCGTCGCCCACCGCCCCGTTCCCCCTCCCCCCCAGACAGTTCCTGTGGAGTTTCCGGCTGCCGGGCGAGGCCCAGAAGATCGACCGGATGATGGAGACCTTCGCCACCCGGTACTGCCTCTGCAACCCGGGCGTCTTCCAGTCCACAGGTGCCCGTGCGGGATGGGACCCGGGGCCCCCGGACCCCTGGGGGATGGCAGGCACGAATCCTCCTCCCGAGGGGCCACAGTCGCCCCACCCCTTCCGGTTTCCCCCTGGCACCCAGACTTCTTCACAAGCCTTCAGTGAGTGCCCACTCTGTGCCGGGCCCCCTCCTCTGCTGCCAGGGGCTGTCGGGGCATGAGCCTTGGCGGAGGGGACAAGAAGTAATGGCGCGGTACCCCTGCCTGGCGGCTGGGAGTCAGCGAATCCAGGGTGGCTCCCCAGAGGCGGTGGTGTCTGAATGGGGCTTTAAGGGATGAATAGGAATCCTGCAGGAGGTCAAGGGCAGACGGGGCCTTCGGGGGCCGGAGCTTTAATCTGAGGAAAGGCCAGAAGCATGAAACACCCTGTGCAGGACGTAGGGGGCACGGGCGTCTGGAAAGATCTCGACACAGACCGGCTCTCCATACACCGCCACCACCTCCGCTCCCCGGCAGGACGGGCAAGGGGCCATCAGAGCAGGCTCGCCCGGCCTCCCCCTCTATACCTCGAGTTACCGTAACAATCACGAATGCCGTTCACTGAGCCCTACCCGCGCAAGGTCATCCCATCCCCGCGTCGCTCTGAGGCCACGACACCCCCCTCTCTGCGTATAGCACAGACTCCGAGAGGCGAGGTGACTCGTCCGCGGACACAGCGCTCCTTGGCCGTGTGACCATAGTCGGGTCCGACAGCTCGCTCGTGCTGCCTTGTAGCTGTACATAACCTGGGGACATGCTGGTTTATCATCCGTCACCTCCGCTGGTCTACACATCCCGCAGGGGTGGGAACCGTGTTGAGTGTGCTCCCCGGCGAAGCCCCCGGCAGTCCACGGCACTCCGTGGGCGACCAATGAAGATCTGTAGAAAGGAAGGAATTTTTAAAGCCCCAGATCTGAACCGCGGTCCGAGGACCTCGTTTCGTGACCTTGGGCACGTAATTTGCCTCCCTTGTGCCTCAGTCTCCTGCGCTGTAAGATGGGGCGAGAAACAGTCCTCGCCTCGCAGGGTTGCCATAGGGACGGAGAGCTTAGCACAGGGCAGCACCGGCGACTACGTACGAGGTTGTCCTAGGAGGTGCCACTCTTTTTCAAGGTAGAACCGTCGATCTTCTAGAGCATGCAGATACTTCAGGTTAAACCTCCTCAGGTCACCCGCGGGGGGGAGCCGAGGCTCCAGAAGGTCAGGTACCTTCCCGAGGTGCACCAGAGAGCTGGGGACACACAGCTGCACTTCCCCGACTCTGGGATGCAGGGGGGCCCCAAAAAACGCCCCAGGGGAGCAATCACCTCCCTCCCTAGTGCTCCGCCCAGCCCCGCCCCCAATCCCAGGAAGGTCTGAATAACGGGGAGCAGGAGCTCGGGGCCCAGGAGCCCCGCGATGCCCACAAGATTGTCCGGCAGAACATGACTGAGCCCTGAGCGGTTTGGCCAGCAGGAGGCGTTCTCCGAGTCCCGAGGAGGCAGAGAACAGAGTGGGCAGAGAGGCCGGCAGGGCTGGGGAGAGGCTTGAAAGGAGAGGATTGAAATTTGTAGCAAAGGGAAGGGGAAAGGCAGGCCCGGCAGGGGGCGGGAGCGGAAGCGCAGAGGTGGGGGAGCAGGGCGGGGCGGGGAAGGGCTCAGGTGCCTTTGGAGCAGGGAGGCCAGGAAGAGTGGGGAGGAGGCCGAGCCTCGAATGCCAAGCCAGGACAGCGGGGACCTCCAGGGACCGACACGGCCACCGAAGGGCCCCCGGAAGGGATCGGGGTAGAGGAGGGGAGAGCGACCAGGGCCAGGGCCGTGACCGCTGTCCCGTCTCGCAGACACCTGCTACGTGCTGTCCTTCTCCATCATCATGCTCAACACCAGCCTCCACAACCCCAACGTGCGGGACCGGCCCCCCTTCGAGCGCTTCTTGTCCATGAACCGCGGCATCAACGGTGGCAGCGACCTGCCCGAGGAGCAGCTGCGGGTAAGAGGGGCTCGGCCCCACCCACCCGGTCCCCAGGCATGGGGGGGGTCCGGTCCTGAGGTCTCAGCCCCAGGACCGCTGCAGGGGGCAGCTGGGCTGGGATAGCCCCGTCCCCACCCCCGGCTTGGTGACTGTCGGGAGGCGGGCACTCCTGGGTGGCCCCCATCTCCAGGGGGGAGGCCTGATACAGACCGCCCAGGAGATCCTCCCAGCCATCTTCCTCTGGAGGACTCTGGGCACCCATCGCTCGTACCTTCCAGAAAGGGGGCCTCACGCGGCCCAGGCGTTCTGCTTGGAACCCCAGATTCTTAGACTCAGCGTGTCAGAGCTGAAAATCCTTAGACCCTGCTAAAAACCCTTCCCTCCTTCAGAGAGGGGGAAACGGAGGGCTTCCCCGAGCAGATGCCAGGTCTCCCGTCTCTTCATCAGACAGCCCCCCAACTCCTGCCGTACGGCACCAGGCCCCGTGCCCGGCGCGGGGCACCCACAGATGAATCAACCCACAGGCCCTGCCCAGGCCAAGTTCAGGGTCCGGTGGGAAGACGCTACATGAGTGAATTGTAGCCCTGTGTGATTCATGCTGCCCTGACTGCGGGGACAACAGCTACCGAAACACAGGGGACACTGCTGTCACGCTCCTGGGGGCCAGGGGAAGGGTGCCATCTCGGAAGACTTCACAGAGGAGATGACTTGTGAACTGGGCATTGACGGTTGAATAGGAGTTTTCGCAGGGGGAAGCAGAGCAAGGACCTTCCACAGAGGGAAAGCAGCCAGAACCCAAGCCTGGCCTAGGTGGGAGAGGCAGAAATGTCCAGAGTGGCTGGGCGGGGCGTGGGGACTATGGGCAGGGACAGGTGCCAAGGCGGGGCCAAGAGCATCCAGGGCTTTGAATGCCAACCTCAGGACTTTGCCGGTTTGCTCTGGGCAACACGGAGCTAGGAACAGTTCTGTAGGCACCGGAGGGAGATTCAGAGCCTGGTGCAGCAAAAATGAATTGGCAGTTCATTTCCAGAACTTAAAGATGCCCCGGAGCGCAATAAAGCTTCCTTTGTGAGAGCCTGGCGGGCGGGGTGGGGGGGGAAGGGTGTGAACCCCACCCTCCCGGCTTAGCACCCTGCCCACCTCCGGGGCGGCAGCAGAAGCCTGGAGGGAAGCCTGGGTCTCGCAGGACGCTGGCCGCTGGCGCCCCTCTGTGTTCGAGAACTGCCACGCCTTCCGCCCCCCTCCCTCCTTGGTCCCCAGAGGAGAAAGTTTATCAGGACAGGAAAGGGAGGAACCACAACACAGAACGAGGCCTCGCGAGCTGGCGAGAGTTCTAGTCAAATCCCATCTCCACCGTTTGCCTGCCGGCGACCTTGGGGAATGACTCACCCTCTCCGAGCCTCCACTCCCTCAACCAGGAGGACAGGCATAATGGCGCCTGCGTCACAGAGCTGCCGCGAGTAGCAACTTATAAAAATGTAAAGGGCAGAGCCAGGTTCGTAGCCCGGGCTCTAAATGGTGGTTTGTGTCACCATTGAGAATAATGAATGATAATTCACAAACCCCAGCACTTAGGAGAATGCCCAAAATATAAAAAGCATTTGGAAATGGGTAACTCATCTCACTGGGCACTTGCGGGGCAGGAAGCTGAGCACCCCTTGTGTGGCAGGCAAGGAGTTAGTGACGCGCCAGCAGGGCTCCTGCCAGCTCCGGCTGGGGGGGGGGGGCGGGGAATCCTTGTGTAGCGAGTCCCTCCTTAAAGTATTGTACCCAACTCAAGCCTTTTGTTAATAACAATGCGCTCCATTTGTATAGAGCTTGTAACTTTCTCCTCTTCGGGCTTTAGGGTCTATTATGTCAATTTAGCTCACACTCCGCCTGGGAGGTTTGGGAAGGGTTTATTATCCTCCTTGGCAGCTGAGAGAGGCAGGCACGGAGGAGGGGTGGGGGGCAACAGAGCTGGTAGGGAGTCACGGCCACATCCGGGTCCCGACTCCCCGACTCTCTGGTCGTGTGACATTTGGGAAGTGGCTTGGCCTCTCTGAGCTCCCAGCTCGTAGGATTAGCGTAGAAATGTAAGGTATTTAGCAAAGTGTAGTTCAGGTGGCTAATTAATCCAGAAGCTTCCCAGGCCGTCTGTCTCTCTGCGCCTCCTCTTTCCTGTACGTAAAGCAAAAGCTCAGCTTTGAGCACCTTCCAGATGTTCCAAGTTGGCCGCTTTGAGGAGGGAGTCCCCGCAATGGGACTGGAGCTTGGGCCCTGCTGAGGACACCGTCACGTCACGCTTTTAAGTGACCTGATTTATGACATGACATTAACGCAGATACCTTACCTGAAGCGAGGGCATCCCAAGGGCACACGGACCACAAGGGCACACGGACCACAAGGGCGCACGACTGGGCGAGGCTTTGGAGAGGTGCACTGTGGGAGGCAGGGGACAGGCGGGGTGAGCCCATCTTGTCCCGGCTGTCCTGAGGGGAACGGGGCGCAGTGCCCGAGACTCAGAGCAAAGGTATAGGCTGCGCCCCAGGACGGGAGCTCAGACCCCAGCTCCACCCTGTGGCTGCGTGACCTCAAGCGCGAGCCTCAGTTTCTTCATCTGCAAAGTGGGCAGAGGCTGCTGCCCTCGGGCTGCGGCCCTGAGAAGCGGAGCTAGTGCGCTTCAGGCTCCCAGCACGTGGCAGGCATCCAAGAAATGCCGAGAAGGGACCCGCTCACCTCGGGCGAGCTGCCCAGAGACGGAGCTCAGGTGGAGGAGGGGAAGGAGAGAGGCCGAGAAGGAGGGCTCTCCGGCCTCCAGCTCTCCAGGGTTACAGGTGGAGAAACTGAGGCTCCGACCGGTTCAGGGTATCTTCTGCTCTGGGCAGCCCTGGACCTCCTGGGTCGCTGTCCAAACATCTCCGTCAGAACTGACCGTCCCCCGGGCCCGGTCCTGGCCGCTTCATGTTCTCATTAAGTTCTCCCGACGACCGTTAAGCCGTGGGTGCCCTTCCCCCTTCATAGCAAAGGAAACCGACCCCCAAGAGAGGTCGCTGGCCAAGGGTCTCATAGTTTGTGAGGAGACCAGATTCGAACCCATGTCCGTCCGACTCCGGGGTCCTTCCCTCTGCAGAGACCAGAAAGCAAGATCTGGGGAACGGAGGACTCGGCTGTGTGTCCTAGCTCCCGGGTGCCTCCTGGCTAAAGGAATCGCGACTCATGTGACAGAAAAGGTCAGGGATTGATTTGGCTTCGGATCGGTCGGCTTCAGGTTCAGCTAGATCCAGGTGCTCAGTGGGGTCAGGGCTGGTCTCTCCACCTCTCAGCAGCCTTCTCCCCCGAGGGGGCTTCCCTCTTAGAAAGGCCCTCCTCAAGTTGCGGCAGAGACTGCCTGGGGTTCATTTAACTTGCTTTGCACTTAAAAACCAAAGTCCCAGAATTAAGTCTCATTGGCCGGCGTGGGTCATGTGCCCTCCCTGAACCAGTCACCGCGGCCGGCGGGAAGAAATGTTCAGATTGGCCAGATGGAAGTCACCTCCTCCCTCCTGGAGCCGCGGGCAGCGCGGGCAGTGGGGGTTCTCGGCAACCCGGACAGAAAGTGTAGGGGCGCGTGGGTGCCCAGAGGGAAACACAGGGTGGAGAGAGACGGACGGACGCAAGACCAGCAAAACCACTGGAAGGCAGCCGTCGTCTTTCTAATTGCGTCCACCCAGCCAGGATGGGTGGTCAGCAGCACAGCGCAGGGGTGTTGCCTCGAGGGGCAGGGCTGGTGTTTACAAGATACAGGAAGCGTGGATGAACCAAGCGGTTTCCTTTGTGGGGGCGGAATGTGCAAGCTGATGCGCCAGCCGCAGAACCTTCCGGGGGGGCCCCCATGGGCATCGCAGAGGCTGAGGCCCCCCATCCGCCTCCCCGCCTGCCTCCTGGGCCTCCCAAATGTTTGTCTGTGCTGACGGCTTGGCCGATGGGCCTTTCCGCCACCGGCCTTTGTTCAGGCAGCCGGCACACTTGGGAATTCGCAGGGCCCGGCGGGACCACGGGGCTTCCCCGCTGTGCTAGGGGTGCGGGGGCTCCGAAGAAGGGAGAGTGGTCCCTGCTCTTCCCCAGAGCCCCCCACAAACACCCACCCGCCAGCCAGGCTGGACCAGAGACGCCCCCATCTGACCCCGGAAAACCTGCTTCAGGCGGGGTTATAACAACCCCCCCTCCTCCCCCGGCGCCAGTCTTGAGCTGTCAGGTCAGAAAAGACCTTTAAAACCCAGCAAACGCCATTTCTGATCGGGGGAATCAGATGGAATTTTTCATGGAAAATCTCAAGGAAGCCATCCGAACAGCAGTTACAAATGTAACAAATGTCACAGAAGGAAATGAGTTAATTATCCCGGAGACGCAGGCCCGGCCCTGTGTCTGGTGGTAATAAGCAGAAACAGTTTAGGATGTTTTCCCGGAACGCTTGGAAAGATGGGCACGCTGATCCCTGAGCGCGGCGGCCCGCGGCGGGGTCTCCGCGCACACAGGGATGATCCAGGTCATCCTCAGGTCTCAGCCCTGGCTTGCCTACCTCCGGTGATGGGGAACTCATTACCAGGCAAGGCTGCCCCGTCCGTGTTTCCGCAGCTCTCCCTGCTAGAAGGCCCTGCGTGGAGAACCGTAATCCGTTTTCTGGGAACTCTCACCCCTGCGGTCACAGCCCACCCCCCACGGGTCTCGGCCCTGGAGAGCCGAGTTCGGCAGCCCACCTCGAATCTCTCCTGGGGCCAGGCCCCTCGACATTGGCAGTCAGTCCCTAACTCCCAGGGAGCGCCTCTGTGTCCCCCTGCCCAGGGTATACCTGGAAGGCTCTGCCACTGCGGCTAAGCCGAAGGGGGGCCCCCTCGCCTGGTGCATGTTGCCCAAGAAGGCCCTGACCCCGGCTGCCGCGCCCCAGTGTGTATCATATGCGTCTGGGTGTTTGTCCGTGTGTGCGCGCACAACGGGTGAACGTGGCGGGGGGGGGGGGTGGCGTACGGGTCCCAGCTTGTCTGTAACACCTTCAGGAGGGAGTCTCTGACTGCCTCATCTGACCTGTAAGAGTGACCCTGGGCGGCTGGGTGAAGGCAGGGGCTCTCCTCCTCCCTCCCCTGCCCCTGCCCCTCCCCCTGACTTAGGGCAGGGAGGGGCTCTGAGCCCTGCGTCGTCCATTTACAGGGGGTGAGCCTCATTCTCGCCGTTTTTGCTGCTCAGAGAGGTTGAGGAACGTGCCCAGGGGCACACAGCCAGCCGTCAGGTTAACTGAGCTGAGCTTTTAACCCAGACAGCATGACCCCAAAGCCAGTGCTTGGATTCCATGCTGTTCCAGCCAAGGGGGCTCGGTGGGGGGGGAGGGGAGGCTGGGGACCCTCATCCACCTGGTCAGTAAGGAGTTGCCAACCCGCTTTAGGCCAGGGCCGTGGGGGAGGCCGCCGGCTCGGCCGGCTCTGTTCCGCCTACAGAGGGGAGGCCTGACGTGCGGGCGGGGTTCGTGCCAGCCGCCCCAGAGCC
The DNA here is from genome assembly GCA_030068075.1 of Paguma larvata. Lineage (NCBI taxonomy): Eukaryota > Metazoa > Chordata > Mammalia > Carnivora > Viverridae > Paguma > Paguma larvata. The sequence continues at coordinate 10,545,856 of CM057828.1, read as the reverse complement.
GCAGGCCGGGTTTCAGGCCGCGCAGGCCGGGCAGGGGCCCGAGGCTGGACTGGGACGAACGTCACAGCCAGGTCTTTCCCTCCTCCCTTCTCCGGGGACAGAACCTCTTCGACAGCATCAAGAGCGAGCCCTTCTCCATCCCCGAGGACGATGGCAATGACCTCACTCACACCTTCTTCAAACCCGACCGCGAGGGCTGGCTGCTCAAGCTGGGTGAGGCGCGCGCGCGGGCTCCACATGGCGAACGCGCTCGGGCACCCGAGGCGCACGCGCGACACACACACACACACACACACACACACACACGTCGACACACGGCCTCGGGGGTGGCGTCGGGCAGCCCCAGGTCTCGACCCCCAGGGCGGCCAGCTGCCTGCCCCGGCCTCCGATCCCTCTGTCCCGAGAGTGGAGGAGATGACAGGAGAGGGGAAGGACGAGCAGGAGGGGGGGGATGGGAGGCCGACAGGTCCGTAGACCCTTCGACTGCAGGTCTGTCTCTCTTCCTGGAGGGCTTCTGAGGAAGCCCCGCCCAGAGAGGTTAGGGTACCTCTCTGAGGCCACGCAGCCAACAAAGTGGCAGCTCGGCGTGGGCAGAGGGCTGGGTGCCCCTGAAGGATGTGGGAGGCGGCAGGGAGGCAGGATGTGGCTGGGGGAGGCTTCCCTTCGGCATGACTGGGGGGCAGGGAGGACCTCCGGCCTGCAGAGAGGAGCCGTGGGCGGGCGCAGGGGTGCAGGGGACTGCGGCAGCAGGCTGCAGAGTCTGGCAGGACCCAGCCACCTGCCCCTGCTCCCCAGCACGCTCCTGGACGCCTCCCCAGCAGGGACAGCCCAGCCAGGGACAGTGGCATGCTGAGCCAGGTGAGGACAGACGCCTCGGGTCGGAACAGAGACCTCGGCTGGCTGGGGGTGCCCGTCCGAGCCCGCCCTCTCTGCGCGCCCCCCCGCCAGGCTGCCCTTCTGCACCCCCCTCGGGCCTTCCCTGCCCCGCTGGCTGCTCTCAGGCCCCAAGGAAGCTCTAAGTTACAAAGCCCGGCTCCTCCACGTGCGTGCCGGCGGTCGGGCTCCTCGGCCTCAGTTTCCACAGCTGTGAAACGGGGACCGCAGTCCCCGGGAGGCTTAAATGTGTAGCAAAATGGCCCAGCGCTTGGGAGCTGGAGCCGGGACGGCGCGGGGTTCGAATCTCAGCTCTGCTGCAGGACCTCGAGCAGACAGCGTAGCCTCCCTCTGCCTCGGTTTCTTCATCCGCAAAAGGATGGGCCTCTCCTCATAGGTAGTTCGAGGGGTCAATGAGCAAATAGTTTCTGAAAACATCTAGAACGTTGCCCGGAAGATGAAATGCTTAGCATGGTGCCAGGCGGGGAGCTGGCCAAGGGACGAGCCGAGGGGGAAGGGTGGCGACAAAGCACAGGGAATGACTAGCCACTGTCCCCAGGGCCTTGTCGCCGGCGAGCCCCAAACGCCGGGTCCAGCGGCCCAGGGCCAGCCTGGGGGTGAGCGGCGCCACTGCGGTTTCGGAGTGAGAAAGTGACAGATCTGGGGTTGGGGGCTTGAGGGGCGGGGACAGAGGAATGCACTCAAGGCCCTGCCGTCCCATGGAAGGGAGTGCGTGTGGCCCGGGGACAAGGCCGACTCGGCGACTGGCCTCTTGCAGGGGGCCGCGTGAAGACGTGGAAACGACGCTGGTTCATCCTGACCGACAACTGTCTCTACTACTTCGAGTTCACCACTGTGAGCCGGGGTCTCCTGCGCCTGTCCCGGCCCCTCCCCGCCCCCCTTCCAGCTTCCAGCTAACAGAGCTCGGGGCCCCCTCGGCGGTCATTCAGCCCCCCTCGAACCTATTTCACGGAGGGCGGGGGTGTGGAATTGGGCTGCGCATAGGAGGAGGGGCAGGGCCAAGGTCTAAGGCAGGGCCTGGCTTACAGTCCGGCCTCCTCACCCCCAGCCCCCGCTCTCCACCCGCCGGTCCCTCCTCCTCCAGGGCCGGACAGAGTCTGGGAAGGTGGGGGCACTCCTCCTCGGGGGTAGGGAGCCCCACGAGTTCCCTCCCTGCCCTGGGTCTCGAGGCTCCCCCTGCCGAACCTGACCTCCCCTCCCGTCGGCCTGCAGGACAAGGAGCCACGGGGAATCATACCCCTTGAGAACCTCTCGGTGCAGAAAGTGGATGACCCCAAGAAGCCGGTAGGTGTCGCGGCGGGTCCCCAGAACCTGAGCGGCTGGGGAGGGGATTTCTGAAGTGGCGCGGGGAGAGGGCAGCTGGGCCGGGTGCTCCAGGGGGCCCTCTGTGGAGCCCAGTGTTGCCTCAGTCTCCCTCCTGAGGCTGTGGACCCTGGGGACAGGCCAAGGGCATCAGAAGGGCCCGGTCTTGTCTCTCAGAGCCTGCCTCTGCTGCTGGCCGATGACCTTGACAAGTCTCTGTGCCTTTTCTGAACCTCGGTTTCCCCAGCTGTTCCCTGGGCGGGGGGGTGTTTAGGGGGAATGCTGGGTATAAGTCAATCCGGGCACATAGTAAGTTGTCAGCGTGAGGTGGAACCGCTCCTGCCCTCCCTCCACCCCCGCACCCTCGCCCCTGCACCCAGCACAGAAAGCAGCCCCGGGGCAGGTATGTCTCCCTACTCATCCCAGCCCCCCACGTCTAGTCCTCAGAGAACCCCCAGGGAAGCCCGGCCCAGCCGCCCTCTCCTCCCACCCCTGCGGGGCCCTGTGCCAGCACCCTCACCCTCACCCGGCCATCCCCCTCCCCCCCCCCACAGTTCTGCCTGGAGCTTTACAACCCCGGCTGCCGAGGCCAGAAGATCAAGGCCTGCAAGACCGACGGCGAGGGCAAGGTGGTGGAGGGCAAGCACGAGTCCTACCGGATCTCCGCCTCCAGCGCCGAGGAGCGCGACCGGTGGATCGAGGCCATACGGTGAGGCGCGGCGGCCCTCCCACCCCTTCCGGAAGCCCCTGCCCCTCTCCGAGCCTCCTCGTTCTGCACCTGGGCCGACGTCCAGAACCTCCCTCTCGTTTCTGGCTTGCAGACCCCTTCCGCCCGGGTTCTGTAAACACCTCCTCCGGTGCGGGCACAGCGCCAGGCCCCAGGACTCGGGGCAGGGGGGCCCCAACTTCACGGGCTGGTGGGAGGATCCTGTGCGTCGTTGCACCTGGCACGGGGCAGGTGCTCTTTTTTTTTTTTTAATTTTTAATGTTTATTTAATTCTGAGAGAGACAGAGACAGAGCATGGAGTAGGGGAGAGGCAGAGAGAGAGAGAGACACAGACTCTGAAGCAGGCTCCAGGCTCTGAGCTGCCAGCACAGAGCCTGACACGGGGCCTGAACTCACCAACCGTGAGATCATGACCTGAGCCGAAGACAGATGCTTAACCAGCTGAGCCACCCAGGCGCCCCTGGGGCAGGTGCTCTTCAGCTGCGCTCTCGTTAGCGTCAGGATCCGAAGGGGCCCTGGAAGGAGCTGGTGGAGATGGAGGGAAGGCCTTTCCAGGCAGAAGGACCAGGGCCAGCAAAGACGAGAGGGCCAGTGGGTGTGTGGTACCCTGGACAGCTCCCTGGAGGCCAGGGGTGGCCCGTACCTGGCGGAGCAGGCGCCTGGCCCTGCAGGGACCCGCCAGTGGGACACCAGGCCGCACGGGACAGCAAGGCCTTGGTCACCACGGCGACTAGTTTCTCCTGGGTTTCTGCTGGGGACACTGGGGGGCCACAGACTGGTAAACAGTAGGGGTGTGGCCGAGTAAGAAAGGCCATGGTGCCGGGGCTGCCTTCGAGGTGGGCAGTGGAGGGACGGGTGGAAGGCAGCCAGGGGAGAGGCGGCAGCCGATGGGGAGACAGGGGTGAAGGTGGGTCCCGTCAGCCAGAAGACGACGCAGGAGGGGTCACTCGGCCAGGAGCCATGTCCCAGGGACTCGAGGGGCCTTTCCCCTCCAGCCTTGGCAGCAGTCGTGGGAAGCTGGAAGGCCAGACCCGCTCCAAGCTCCATGTCACAGATGAGGCCCTGAGGCCCTGATGGGGGAGGGGCTCACACAGCCAGTGGAGGGGGGGGCCAGGTCTGCTGGCCGCCCCCCCCCGGGATCCTTCAGCCTTCTTCCGGGGGTCCGAAGAGGGGTCCAGAGACCTTTGGGGGCAGAATTCCCAAGGCCGTCAGCTCTCGGCCTCGCCCTCTCCCGCCCTGCCCGTGGGACTCTGGGTCAGGCCAGCACGGCCGACCCACCATGGCTTGGTCCTTGTTGGGGTCATGTGGCCTTCCTCCCGCCACAGGGCTGGCCGTCTCTCCCCACCCCGGGAGACCCACTCCGCTGTTACAAGCCCCGGGAGCCGAGGGCCCCTTGGGAGCCGGCCCAGCCCTCAGATCTTGTCACCTCTCGTGTCAGGGCCAGCATCACCTGCGTCCCCTTCTACGACCTGGTCTCTGCTCGGAAGAAGAAGATTGTCAGCAGGCACTGAGCTTCCTGGGAGGTGGCGCCGGGGACCCCAGGCCCTGTGGGGCCGAGAGACACCCCTCCCTTCCGAGGACACCCTTTCCTGGCCCACAGACATCCCCCTGCCCCCGTTACTTTGAGCTAACAGGAGCGGGGGGTGGGGGCAGGGCTCCGGAGGGTGGGTGGAAAACGGAGGGCTCACGGGTGGCACTGAGGCACGTGGCCCCTGCCACGAAAGGCCCCCCGCCCTCCGCCCCAAGTCACTGCAGCAAGGAACGAGGAAGACAGCCAAAGAGAAACCAGCCCAGCACCCACCACCCTGTCCTTCCCGTGGGCCTCAGTTTCCTCTTCCGTTAACCATCGCCTGGACTCTGGAATGAGGAGGAGGGGCAGTAGGGTTCCTGAGTGCTTCCTGCCCTTGGCAATGGTTACGCCTCTTCCTCCGGCTCGGGGGCTTCTCAGCCAGCCCCTCCCCTGTCTTCGGCTGTGGCTTGGCTGTTCCTGCCGGAGGGACACACACACACACCGCACGAGACCGCTGGGAGCACCGGTCTAGGAGCCCAGCACCCGAAGTCTCGGTCCCGGCTCGGGCTCCAGCCTGCTCCGCGCCTTCTGCCAAGTCCTCTGGTTCTCAGAAAGCTGCAGGGCTTGGACAGAAACACGTGGCCCCCTTCCGTCTCTATGCCACTCCCCCCCGCGCCCTGCTGTCCCCAGCAATGGTTAACAGGCCCGGGGCCTAGCGGTGCACAAGCTCCCGCCTCCCTCCTCACGGACTCCTTCCTTTCGGTGGAAGGACCGGATTGTACTGAGTCCGCCTAAGGGGCTTCGGGCCGGAGATGTCTGCGCTGGCGGACCGAGCAGGAGGGGCTCGGACCGAAGGTGAAGCCGAGAGCAGAGAGCGCTCCCATCTCAACGATGTCCGTTTGGGAGGAGGGGCAAGCGGGGCTCCCCAGGAAAGTGGCAGAGAGCACCCCAGACAGGGGTATCCGAGCAGGGCTGGCGGTACGGCCAGGAAGCCAAAGCAGAGCGAGTCTGTGAACTACGGTCACCAGGAGGGCTGCCGGAGGCAGCGCCCATGCCAGTGAGTGACGGAGAAGCCCAGGGCACAGTCTCACCCGCGGCCTCCCCGCCAGACCACTGACCAGGGGGGTCCTGTGGCGGTAAGGGGCTGCCCCGGGCGGGTCCCAGCGCCCTAGGACCTCCAGCCGCTCCAGCAAGAGTCGAGCTGACTTCCCGGTACACAGGCAGGCAGCTCTGCCTCCAGGGAGGGCCCAGCCTGGAGGAGGATTCCTCGAACAGGCTCCTTCTCGGAAGCCCTTCTCGCCCCCTCGCACGGGGCGGGGGCCCGGGAGTCCCTGGAGGGAAGTTCCCTGGCAGGGAAGCCGGAGAGAAGGTGCCTCTGCCCCCCCCCCCGCCCCACCCCGCCCCGCCAGCCTGCGTGGGCAAGCCAGAGCTAGGTGGATTCCCCAGGGGAGGGGGGGGCAGTCTCTCCTCCCCCCACCCCCGCTGACATGGGCACAGCTCTCACGGAGTCAGGAGAGACTAGCTGCCTTGTGAGTGGTGAGATCCCCGTCTCCGGAGGCGCGCGAGTGCCTGCGAACGCAGGGGGTCTTGGAGGACACCTGACCCCATGTCAGCCCCGGAGCTGGTGCCACCTCCGCCGCCCCCTGCGGCTCCTGAAGGGGCCGCGGGTCGTGGGCTCTGGGGTCCTCTCCCGCCACCGGCGTACACTGGCTGTGTGGCCTTAGTCCGCCACTTTCCCTCTCTGGTCCTCAGCCCCCTTCCCTCAGCGCTGAGAGGGTGGAAGCGGTGGTTTTCCGGGCGCGAGTGGCCGCTCTGGGAATCACTGAGCAGGGAGAATAAAGCCCGTGACGCACTTCGTGAGTGGGGTCTGTCCTCTCCGTGATCACGTCTGCCGCCTTTGACCCCGCCCCTTCCCCCTCGACCCTCTCCCAGCTGGAGGCAGGAGGGCCAGGCAGAGAAGAGGGGCCCTCAGAGGGCCCCACGCCCTCATCCTCAGGGCGCCAGGGCTGCCACCCTGGACAGATGTCCCCGGAGGCTGGGTGCGCGACAGAAGTCCCTCAGAGCAGGGGCAGGAGCGAAGTGGCTCTGCCAAGGCCCGGAAAAGGCAAAAGAACTTCCCCAAAGGCAGCGCCATCTGAAGAGAGAATGAGCGGTGACCTCGGGAGGTAGGCACTAAGCCTGGCGTACAGGCCGACATGACCTTGAACTCGGGAACCTTCATTTATCTGTAATTGCCACAACATTTATTAAGTAGCTACAGTGCTCCAGGCACTGGGGGGCCCAAGCCCACATGGGGCTTACAATCCTGAATTCCCAGATTCGAGGCAGCCCCCTCTGGATGTGTGGGGCGCCGAAGCGGCCACCCCCCCTCACACACCGGAGCCCAGCCCGCTGCCTGAAATTCCACCACTGAGTTGCTCCCGGAAGACGGCAAGGTGCTGAACTAACCGATTTCTCCACACGCTCTTCCCTTCGGCCCCTGCACCAGCCGCGCACCAGGCCCCTTGCTCAGAACCAGGCATCCGAAGGTGGCGGTGACAAAGCCGTGCCCCCTCCCCAAAAGAGCTGGGTTCTGGTGGGGGAAACAGCAGCGCCAACCCGCGCTGTCGTAGCCGGGGGCACAGGGGCCCGTGGAGGGCAGAAGGCTTCCCCCAGGAGCCGTGCAGGGGTGTCCGTCGGCAGCCTGGTCGGGAAAAGGCCACACACCTGATACTGCCGTCAGGTCACCTCGGGTCTGCTGCACCCACCCCACCCCACCCCCCACACGCACACACACTGCGAACTCCTCCCAGGCCTGACGGTCTCAGTGCCTGGCACACAGGAAGTGCACAATCATTCTTGTTTAGACTCAAATGGGCTGCAAAGGCCCTCTGGGCCTCGGCATCAGCAGGCACACGTGTGCGGAGGCTTGGGGACCGGGAGGGGGTGGGTGCTGCTGCGGGTGGGCGCACCGGCCCAAAAGTCAGGGCTGCGTCACCGCCCAGGAAAGGCTCCGACTTTGCCGGCTCAGGCTCCTCCCCACCCCTTCCGCCACTACTCGCTATGGGCAGCAGGGGGCGCCCACCACACATGAATGAGAGGTTCCAGGACCCAGCCGGACCCGAGGCGCCCCCGCCCCAACGGCTGCCCCTTGGCCTAGAGAAGAGCCTTGACCTGGGCATCCCGGAAGGGGAAGCAGCTGGCCAGCTAGGATCTGCCGGCCCCAGCAGCCCAAGAGACACCCTCGGGCACAGAGGAGCTCAGGCCCGTGCTCTCTGCCTGCCGGGCGCCCCGGCCCCCGCTCAGCCCAGGAGTCGGATGTCCTGGGACCCTGACCTAGTGGCCCAGCCCCTCCTAGACGTGATCTTCCTCGCTGACGGGCCGGGCCAAGTGCCTCCCATGCCACAAAACCTTTAATGAGGACTTCCCGGTGCAAGGAAGTCTCAGACATGGGTACAAAAGCAGCCCCCGGCCCGGAATGGGTTAAGACTGTTGGGGGAGGAGGAGGCAGGAGAAGAGAAAGTGCCACCAAAGCCACTCGCTGTGAAGGGTCACAGGATGGCAACAGTGAGAGCCGCCCAGAGGGGTTCGGTTCATGGCTTAACTTTACCCTGTGTCTTAAGTGAGTTTCCTGAGCCTCAGCTTTCCCATCTATAAAATGGGAATGATTTCACACAGGCGAGACACTTAGAACAGTGTCGGGTACCTATTCAGTTATGTTAAGTGCTCTCATTATTTATTATTATTATTATAAGGCAAACTGTGCACGTGCTTTCACGCTACGGAACGGGCTGGGGGCCATTGGATGAGGAAAGATTTGTGGGGGCAAGAGGGTTGAAGATCCGGAGGGCTTCTTGGAAGAGGTGCCTGTGAAAGATAAGCTAAGTGGAGGCCTGGCTCTTCCAGCCAATGGAGCCAGGGGGAGCTAGGACAAGGATGCGTGGTGACCAGGCCAGGTACTTCTGGGACTCCCTTGGGGCCCAGACGCCAGCCCCAGCGGGGGCAAGTGGGTACGAGGTTGAGGGAGGGTGGGCCAGGCCAGGGGCTGAGCTGTGGGGACAATGCTGTAATCCCTTGAGTCTCCGAGACCACGGGGCCCCTCGTCATGAAGCTCTGACTGGGGACCCAGGGTCATGACTGCTGAACGGAGGCCAGTGCAGAACGAGGGACGAGGGGCTGAGCACGGGATGCGTTGGGATGGAGTCGGAAAGTGCCAGGGGGCTCTGGGAAGCAAGGGGGGGCGGGCCCTGCGCCCCGGATGCCAGCACGCAGGAGGTGGGGGGCGGGCAGCCAGGAGTCTAGCGGCAGGTGTGAGAGACCTGGAGAAATGGATTTATTAGGGACAATGAAAGAAGCTAAATATGTTTGCCGGCTCAGCGATGACTCAGGCGTTCCCCAGGGGTCCACAAAGTGTGAGCATCAAAGAATCAAAGACGGGCCGGGCCTCCTCCTCCCCTGGCTGCCAGCCGGGAGCCCCTCCTTCCCCTCAGTGAAAGGCCCACTCCCTCCCCCTGGCCACCCACACCCCTCCGCCCCCGCCCAGTGCCCTGAAGGCTCCCCAGCCTGCAGGCACCCCACCCCCCACCCTGCCAGACCTCCCCAGAATGGCCGAAGAAGTCAGACACATCTAGGCCAAAGTCCGGGCCTTGCCCCAAATTTCTGTGTGATCTTGGACCAGCGGCTGACCCCCTCCAGACCCACGTTCACCAGGGAGGACCCAGCCCCGCCAGCAGCCCCCTCCTCCCCCACCCTGCCTGCCAGTGGCTTTCCCTCCCCATTCAGCATCTTCTAGGCAGCTGCGAGCACAGCCTCCTCTTCCTAAATTCCAACTTCCCTCCAGGAGCAAAGCCAGATTCCACGGGGCCTCCTTGGGGGGAGAATACGCTCTTCCTTCCGGGGCCGGGTTCCAGGCCAGCCCTGGGCTTCGGGAGAGACAGGGATGAGTCGGAGTCTGAGGCCAGAGGCAGGGAAGAGAGAAGAGGGATGAGCGAGCTCCTGGAGGGGTGAAGCACTGGGGGCTTGCAGGAGGAGTGTGGGAGGGGGGAGCCAAGGAGAAGGGCCTCTAGGGGAAGGGAGAGACTTGGGCCAGGCAGGGAGGAGGGGACAGTCCCGAAATGCCGGGGAGGGGGGCGCGGAATGCATGGAGCCCCAGCTCAGAGGCACGGCCTGTCTGGGGAGCAGCAAAGTGCGCTTCTAGGGCCGGATTCAGGAGGCGCACGGCATCATGGGGGCTGGAGGAAATGGGTGGGGAGAGGCTGGACAGGAGCAACATGGGTGTAGGATGGTGGGGGGAGCGAAGGGGTTTGTTTGACGGGCTTTCCTGCACCCACTGCGCAAGGAAGGCTAAGCCTCTGCCACCTTTGCCCTCAAGGGCAGCATCTACGGGGGTCTCCCTTTATATTCTCCGTTGAGTTCTCAGCTGGCTCTCAAAGCCAGCCCACAAAGACCCCGCTGCTCCAGATTTGATCCAGACACCCAGCCCCACACCCCCACCCCCACCCCATGCCGAGCATCAAGAGGTCACGGCCAGGGCCGCCGGTCGTGAAGCACTGTGTCCCCAGGGCCTCTGCCAGCACAGAGCCCCCCCAACACTCTCCAGCGTGAGCTCTATCACCCCCACGTGACAGATCCCCACTTCCCGGGGGGCACCGCGGCCCAGCCAGAAGGACCCGAGCCGGCACGGAACCAAGGCCACCTGACTTGAGACCTACATAGATTCGGAGCGGCCACAAAATGATCATCCAAGACAGAACCCCCTCTGGAATGCTGGGTTGGGGGTGATGCCAGCACAGTAGGAGCAAACCAGCCTGCCCCGGGGGACCCCGAGACCCACACTCACCCAAGAGACTGGTCCTTTCCACAAGTGTCCGCCTGGGGGCGTCCAGAGAGCCCCGTCGGCCAGAAGGGATGGGACCTAGGGCTGCTAAACCCTAGAGAAGCAAAGGGCAGTGGTTTCACCCAGCAGGCATTGGGCCCCAGGCCTCTACCACCGCCCGGTTCCGGCGGACTCTTCCCCTCTGTGTGGTTCCGTCCCCAGGCTGGTGTGTGGGCTGATCACAAGGACAGTGAGCCAAGTCCACCATATGCCCTCCGCAGATGTCAGCTGTCACTATTATATTCTTGATGGGGGCTTCCTTGCAAGGCCGAGAGCAAGGGTACCCCTACAGGTACTGGGAGCCGCCCGTGCCATCCTTCCAAGACAGCTGAAGCCTTCCTCCTACAGGAAGTCCTCCCTGACCACCCCAGCCCCTTTAAGACACCAGAGATGTCAGAAAACAGGTGTGCCGGCTCCAAACGTCCAAAGGACCCCCAGCCCCCGCTTTTGCCCTGAGCTTAAGCGTTCACAGTTCTGGCTCTTGGAGAGCTGGCCTCGCGTTCAGGGGTAGGGTAGAAGCTTTAGTTCTGTTCCCGGAACTCCAAAGCCCACAAGCCCCCTCTTGGCTTCTGCGCAGGGCCCTCCGGCCTCATCCAGGGAGGCCTGGGCCTGTGAAACCATCCTTCTCCTTCCTCATGAGGAAACTGAGGCTCGCTGAGGTTAAGAGGCACGTCCGAGGCGTGCGCCACCAAGGAGGGTCCGCATGAGGAAGACAGAGGCGGAAGCCCCCAACATGGGCCGAGCGCCCTTCCTCGTACCCGATCCTCCCGGTCGCCCACAAGAGAGACAGGGTTATTCCCAGACGACGGACGAGGATGTGGAGGCCCAGCGAGGCTGTGACTCGCCCAGGGTCACGAGGCCAGGAAGCAGCGTCTGCTCAACTTGTCTCCACTGGGCCACGGCGGCCAGGAGGACCCAGGAACCAGCAGGGAGTTCGCAGCCGCGCTATAAGATTAACTCCGTGACCCTTACAGCCCCTTTGATCCTTTGAAGCGAAACCTTAATTCCCTTCTCTTCCTCCTCCAAGGGATTTTCATGTAATGAATACGAGCCCGGGGGGGACCCAGCTTTGACCCAAAGGAAGTAGTTTTTGAAGAAAATGCGCCTTATGGAAAAAAAATAATAAAACCCGCTCATTATGGAAAACCGGATAGTGCAACGATCCAGAAGAACAACCTGAGAGGGAGAACGCCTCCACCTGGTAACGATAAAAATTTCGGGTTATTTCCAGCCCACCTGTAAGCTTGATGTGTTAACACTTGTGTCACGCCGAGGCACATACAGGTCAGTCACACGCATCTTCCTTAACACCAGGGACTTCACAGTCCCCCAGGTACAGCGGTCAGGCCAGGCCAGGTCATGCCGCGGTAACGAAGAGCCCCCGGCTTTCCGGTGGCTTCACACGCAGGAGTTTGTGCTTCGCCCGCGCTGTACGCTCAGTGAGGGGCTGGACAGGGGTCTCTGCGTACCGCTCACTCAAGAACCCAGGCCGAGGAAGTGCCATTCCGACCCAGGCTGCCTGGATAGGACCCATGTTTCGGCTCACATTTCATTGGCCGGAGCGAGTCACGTGGCCCCCTCCCGTCAAGGGGGCGGGGGAGCACCATCCAGCCACCTGCCCTCTGAGAGGTGAGAACAGCACTACTTGGGCTGCAGAACTAGTGCCAGTTACATCTAGCGTGGACAACTGTCCTCATGCCTCGGAGCCAGCGGGTGTCCCAGCCTAGAATACAGGACCGTTGGCGCCGACACCGAGAAAGTCCCGGGCAAACCCTCACCGTGCGATGTGGTCTATACTTCCCGAACCCGCTCCTCAGTGACAACCGACCAGCTAGAAGAGAAGTCGTGGCTTTTCTCCCTTGTTGGAGACTTACATTGTTTCCAATTGTGCACATTTATAAATACATGCCTAAAATATCTTCGCGGATGAAACCTCGCCCATACGCCTTCCCGGGAGTGCAATTACCGGCCATTTTTCGGGCGCGGAACACCTGCCGTCCGTTTGGAGGTCTGAAGGGCCGGGCCGGCGTAATCTGTCTTCTATTAACATGAGCAAATAAATGCCCACTTCGGAACCCTCGCCTGGAGTCTGGAGCCCAGAGTCCAGAGTGGTGCTTCTGGAATCTTAGCATCAGAAATCACCCAGAGGGCTCGTTAAAACACAGATAGCTGGGGCCCGCCACCAGAGTTTAATTCGGCGGGTAGGCGGAGGCCAGGCCGGACATCGGCATCTGTAAGAAAAGTCCCCAGGTAATACAGGTGCCTCTGAAGAGGAAGCGTGCTTTCTGAACCACTGGCCTAGCAGCGGCCTTGCTTTGCAACATCGCAAAGGGGATTCTGCTCAGAGACTCTGCAGGGCGCAACCTTGGGCGAATTACACCATTAGCCTCTCCTAGCCTCGGTCTTCCTCATCTGTGAACTGGAGCCACCGTGAGGATGCGTGCGGTAACAACTCGGGGCTCTGAAAGGCGTCTCACGAGAGATCAGTTAAAGACACTGTTTTCATCCAGCGGGGGATTCAATCCCTTCATGTTTTAAAATACTTGTTAATTTCCATGGAATTGCATTTGTTAACGTCTTCGTGCCTTTTGCGTCTCCGAGTGGGAATGGGTTCGTTTTCCATGAGACGGTTAAGTGTGTGTATTTCTTTTCTAGTGCGAACTGTCTCTCTTGCCCTTTGCCCGTGGACCCGCGGGTTTCTCTGGCTCGTTACAGAGAAAGACAGCAGATGCCAGAGCCGGTCTCGTCTGCTACAATTTTTCCAAGGCGGCTGCGTGCCTTTCTACTGGGGTCATTTTTCCGGCTTCTGGAGTGGCCAAATCCATCTGACCTCCCCATTTTTATTTCCTCCATCCCCTTTAAGCTGAGATGGTCTCCCTTCTCCAGAATGAGAAACATGGAGAGGAATTGGATTTTGAATGATAGGATTTTCGTGCGCCTCAGGTTGGCAGAGCGGGCGCAGGTGTCCTGGCTCTCCTCCAGCCGTCCGGTCATGGGACACGGCACAGTCGGGAACTGGGGGCCTCAGCGCCACCCACGGCCCCTCGCCCTCAGCTCTGCCCCGGACACGGGCCGAGCGTCCGCCTCCCCATCTGCGGAGGCCCCCTCCAGAGAGAGGCGTGGGGAGTTGGGGGTTGGCGGAGGCCACTGGAAGTCCAAGTGGCCCCTTCCTCCAGATGGAGCCGGGAAGATGCCCGAGGGTGTAGAAGCGGCCACCGCTGTCGGCAGCCTCGGGTTCAGCTCTCTCCGCTGTGCGCCCCGCAGGCTCTGCCTCTCTGAGTCTCTATTTGCTCGTCTGTAAAATGGGAGCGATGATGCCCACGTCGGCGGGAAATCTGAAATAGATCAACGGCCACAGCCTGGGCTTGGCGGAGCGCTGGGTGCGAAGTGCGCGCCCCATAAAAGGGCCTTGTGGTTATACCCCGTTCTGTTCCCACGGCCAGGGCGGGGCTTTTCCTCCTTTTGGACTGAAAACAACCGGCACCGGGGCCCGAAAGCCCAGGCCCTCTGGCTGCTGCGGCTCAGCCCATCAGCCCTACGGAAACAGGGAACAGCCGGGGCTAGGAGAGGGGAGGCTTGTGGCAGGAGTGCGGAGGGGGCTGGACACCCCGCCCTACCTACCCCTCCAGGCCGCAGGCACCGGCCTTGAGCGGGCGCTCACCTCCCCCCACCCCCAGGCAGCTCGGGCCTGATTTCCATAATAATAAGCCACAGATCCTTCCAGAGGCCAGGCGCCCCGCCACCGCCTTCGGCCCACCCACCCGGGAAGCTTCCGTGGGCTGCGCCCCCCCCACCCAACCACCCTCCGCCGCCCCAGAGAGAGCCTCATTTTTAAATGCTTTCAGCTGTGGGCGAGGCATGTCGTTCTTGGTGTGTTAAGGAGGCGGCTCTGGCGGGGGGGGGGGGGGGCAGAATGGAGGGGGAGTAGGCCCGGAGAGGCTCGGAGACCAGGAGCGCAGGAGGGAAACTGAGGCCGCCGAGGGAGGAGGTGCGTTTCCAAGCCTGCACTCCCTGCGGCCTCACGGCGACCCTGACGGCGGGTTCTCTGTGAAGCCCCGCTTTACAGATGGGGAAACTGAGGCCCGGAGAGGTTTCAGGGCTTCCCCGCTGCTGAGTGGGCGGGCAGGGATGGCGTAGCCACCCGGGCCGCCTCCCCAAGACTAGCCTCCTGGGAGCAGGCTGCCCGCCAGCAGCCCCTCGCAGAACTAGGTTGGAATCCCAGCTCTAAGGTCTCCCAACCGGGGGCGGGGTGGGCCAGCTACTGCCCACAGGCCCCACGGCTGTTTGGGTACAACCTGGAACTAAGCGGGTTTTTTGCATTTTCGAATATTAAAAAAAGCAATCAAAAAAAGAAGAACGTTTCCTGACACGTGAAAATTAGAGGAAATTCAAATCCCAACGTTCATACGGTTTTACCATAAGAACACAGCAATACTCACTCATTTTCGAACTGTTCATTTCCAGACAACGGCAGGCCCGAGGCTGGGCGACAGAGGTACGGCCCAAAAGCCAGAAGTACTTACCACCCCTCACTTTCCAGAAAAAGTCCCCCCCCCCCGCCCCGCCCCGCCCCGCCCCCAACCACCACACTAACGGGACACAAGCCGTGAACCGTCCCAGGCTCAGTGTTCTCATCTGGACAAACGGGAACGATATTAAATGAGGACCGAATAGAATACAAAGCCAAGCCAAGCACCGCGCATTAGCTCCTTTCGCCTCCCCGACTGGAAACACCTCCCTGCCCCTCGCCGGCTCCCTCACCCTGGAACCGGGGCCAGCTGGATCGGTGCTCCTTGGGCTCCAAGTGTCCGTCACCCACCCACCCCCCAACTGCCCTCCCTCCACTGCTCACCAGCAGAGTCCCCAGCCGCCTCCCAGTCGGTGACCAAGCCTGGCCGGTTCCTCCTCCAGCGCCCAGCACACAGTAGGCGCTCTGCAAACATCTTCTGGATCGACGGATGGGTGGATACTTGGCAGTCTTTTCCTTTCATCCATTCCCTCTGCTCTCACCTTCCTCATCGCCTGCTGGGTCTCTCTCTCTCTCTGTCCCCCTGGAGCTCCCTCCATTTTGTCTCCCACCCTGCAGATGGGACGCCGTGCCTGAGTCACGTGACCTGCCTGTGTCCCGCCGCGGCCGGGTGCCCCCCACCCCAGCTCCTCGCTGCCCTCCCCATTCAGGCCCTGCTCCCCGGGGCAGCACACAGGGGCTGAGCTGCTACTGGTCTCCAGTCTCACCAAACATCCAAACCCCCAGCAATCGCCTGAACCCAAGAGGATGAATCAAGCCTCCATGTGGTCGCTCGGGCTGCTCCCTCTGACCTAGAACCTTCTTTTTTTTTATCTCCAGTCCAATGGGCCTGGTATCCTCTACTGGACCGCCTGCCTCTCCCCCAAGACTCAACTCAGGCCCCGACTCTGTGAAACCTCTCCGGATCTCTGGCCCACCCCCACGGCCCCCCCCACCCCACCCCCGTATGCCAACGCTAGCTCTCCCCCAGCCCCAGTGGGGCCTGAGTGCATTATGAATATGCATGACTATGAACGCATGAATATGCATTCTCCGGGTGAGCCTGGGAGCCCCTTGAGGGCCAAGAGTGTGACTGGTATTTCTGTGTCGCCAGCCCCAGCAACGGCACGGGCCCGAGATGGCACTGAGTGCTTGTTTTATAAATGAACCGAAGAAGGAAGGAAGGAATCGATACAGAGGGTGTTGAGCAAAGTGTCCCTTGCTCAACAACTTCCGGTGGCTCTCCAGTTCCGCCCCACAAGGGCCAGCCACCGGGCCAGGTCTCCAAGTCCCCGAGCCTTATATAACGTGGTTCCAATCCACTGCCCGGCCTTGTCCCCAGACATAGTATCCCCCAGGCCAATCTTCCCTAAAGAGTCCCAGCCTCCAAGCATTTGCTGGAGCAGCTCCTCCCCTCCCCCCTCCCCTGCTGTGTATCTTCCTCCCTCACCCCTTCTGTGCCCCTGGGAGCCCCGACCATCCTTGGCGCTCTCACGGGGCTTCAGAGATCCAGGGGCACCTAAACTAGGGGGCCAACTACTCTCGCATTCCCCAAAGGCCACAGCAAAAGACAGTGAGCGGGGGCTCTGACCAGGAGGACTTGGGTCCAGGGTGAATCCTGTCCATGTCTGCCACGGGGGACGTGACACCTGCCACAGAGGGCTGCCGGGAGTGAGAGACGCCATTGTCTGAAGTTCTGGCACATAGTAGGTGTTCAATAAAGGGCAGCTATTTCCGGTCCCGCTCGGAACCCACCCACCCCCCGACCTGGGCCCAGAGAGGAGGCCCGGGGAGCAGACCTAGACCTCCCCGCAACCTGCAGCCCCGACCTCTCTCCTTCTCGTTCTCTCCCTCACCCCGACAGCGCCTGCAGCCAGCGACGGCCGCCGCTGTGGACAGAATGCCAATGAGGCCAGTACCTCAGCAAGCCCATCTGGGAAGCCGAGGCTGGGACGGGGCTCAGAACGAAGACAGGGCTGGACACGGGCAGGGGCAGGGGCAGGCAGGACGGAGGCAGAGACAGGAGAGGGACAGTGGCTGGGGTAAGGTGAGGCAGGGGCCGGCCAGGAGAGGGGGAGAGGGGACAGGGCGCCACAGGGCAGGGGCTGGCGGTGGGAGGGGCCGGGCTGGGGCAGGAATCATAGGGCTAGGTTTGGGACGCAGCTAGAACTGTGGCAGGGTCAGGACAAAATCACCTCAAAGGCGCAGGAGAAGACCGTGAAAGGGTAAGGGGGCCTCCCGGGCCCGGAACGGAAGGAAGCAGCTTGAGGAGGAGCTGGAGAGGAAAAAGGATGCGTGAGCAAGGACAGCAGAGGCAGGAGCCGCCGACCTTGAGTCCTGGGGGGCAGCGCCGCCTGCGCCAGCCTCCTCCTTCTGGGGGATGGCACCGGTGCGGCCCCAGAGGACCGAGGGCTCACCCAGCCCCCAGCGAAGGGGGCTCCGGACTCAGGGAGGAGGCAGGAGGGAGGGGAGTGGGAAGGAGTAGAGAGGGGGCAGGGTTCTGGGGTTAAGGAACCAGAGAGCCCACTGCCGTGGCTCTCAGCCTCTTCAGCCCCTCCCCCAGGGAGGCCTTTTTCCCCCCACTCCGAACGCCATCTTCTTAGTCCCAACCCGTGGCCCATCCAAGTTCACTGACTCTCACAGTGACCTCCAGCCCTGACCTTCCTCAGCAGCGACCATGATGCTGCCGGTTCCATTCTGGCAGTCCAAGGGTGCGTGCCGGGGCGCACGCCCCCATCAGTGTGCTAGTGGTCAAGTTCACGAGCTTGGCACTCTGCTGGGCCAGTAGCTTCATTTTCATATATAGTAGGTGCTTCATAAATGCTAGCCCCACCCCCCCAGCCCCTCCTATCCTGTGTCCTATCAGGACACACAGAGCAGGTACCAAACCGTGGCTCCTCCGGTTCCCTGCAAAGCGCCCCCCGCCCTCAGCCCTAAGAGGAGTCCGAGGTGTCTCCCCCACCTGGGCTTCCCAGCCTAAACCTGAGCTGTCCAGCTGGGGAGGAAGGCCCATTGCTCTTTCCCTTGAGTCTCGGCAACTCGGGCAATCAATCGGTCGCCATGGAAACCAGCTCTCCAATCAGAGGCAGGCACTTCTCGGCAGCGCCAGCGCCACCCACCCACCCACCCATTCAGGCCAGGCTGTGTGGGTCTCTCACCTAGGACTGCTGGGGAGGGGAGGGGGGACAGGGGGAGACCCGGCATAAACCGGGGGGCACCTGCCTGCACGCTCACGATTCTGGGGTCCCAAAGAAAGAATGTTTTTTCTTGGGGGTGGAGGGGTGGGGGAGAGGGGACCACTCCAGCCCGTCTCTGATTTTTACAAGTTTCATCCCCTTATGTTACTGCCCTCAGCGCTCAGAACAGACCTGAGGGTGGGGAGCATTAGCCCCCTGGGCAGAAGGGAAAGCTGAAGGAAGAGCTCAGAAGGGAAACCGGGCACCCCCCTCCCCGAGCCCCCTTCTCCCACCCCTTCCTTTCTGGCTGGAGGAGTGGGAACGGGAAAGGGGTGGGCAGAGCACTCGGCCCCATTACCGCCGGCACCCACTTTCCCGCCAGCTCTGTGGCTGACAGTCACGGCGCCCATTAGTGTCGGGCCCACCTGGAACCATTAGCCAAGATCTATGGGCCTGCCCACCCACGCCGGCTGCAGCCTCCGGCCCCAGACCCCACCTTCCCGCAGGGCCAGCCAGATTGGACAAAGCCCAGGCTCTGAGTCAGAGAGCCCCAAGTTCAACAACCGGCCCCTCACTGGCATGCCGGAGCAAGCCGGGTAACCTCTCTGGGCCTCAGTTTCTGTTTGGAAAATGGGAACAATTATTCCTCTCTTAGAGGGGAGGGACAGAAGCAGACAAAGAAACCTTAGCACAGAGCCTGGCAGGTGACTTGGACTCAGGAAACAGATAGAGGCCCCTCTCTCCATCCCTGTTGTCCCTTCTCAGTGCCCCAAACCGTCCCGTGGGGCTGAGCTAAGGCTTCTCTAGGGCCCCCGTGCTAGGGGGGAGGAGGGGAGGGAGGGAGGGAGGAGGCAAATGTTACTATCATTAATAACCAGCCCAGGCAAATGTTACATTACAGATGAGATTTAGAGAAACTTGTCCCCAGGCACAGCGAGCGAGCGAGCGAGAGAGAGAGAGAGAGGCAGGATTTGAACCCGGGCTCTGTCTGATTCAGACCTGAACCCTCTCTGTTGCAACGCAGCCCCTCCTGGCCATTCCAGCTGCAGCCCGAGCCTGTCGCCCTATGCCACCGCAGCGCTCAACACTGACCGACGACCGGCTGTGTACCTGGGGCGCTAGGCAACCACCCCTACGTGCAGCCACAGGGACGCTCGCTGGGCTACAAGAGGAGACAAGAGGATGTTGGTGTGTGCTGGGGCACCCCACCTGGTAGGGGCGATGGAGAGACTTCTGGAAGGAAGAGGTTATCTTCCCTCCTCAGGCGTGGCCCCGGGCACCACGCAGTCACCCCATTACCGCGTCCCGTGCCAGGGCCCACGGAATGCTACGCAGAGAACCATCTGGCCCAGCACCCCAAGCCCAGCTCGGCAGGGCGACTGTCTCAACCACCTTCTCTTCCCTGCCGACCGGACTCCAAACCCCGCCTTCTCTCTCCTGTCTCCTTTACTGAGCACCTACTGTATCCCAGACACCACACGACACACGTTGACCGAGGCCCCAGCCCCCCTGCTGGGTCGTGCGTCTCTTAGGATGACAGAGAGGCACAGAGAGGCTAAGCGGACTTCTCAAGGTCACACACCCGGTCGAGACGCCAGAACCGGGACTGAACGCAGGTTTTCGAGTCTCCAAAGGCCGCTACGTCAGTGCGGTACCTGAAGGAAGACACTGGCGCCTCCTCTCCGGGATCTGCCTCTGTTCCCCGCCCCCCCTTCCCAATGACTCCGTGGGACAGGCTGAAGCAACTTGACTTGGGCTATGATCATATTTCTGCTTCCCTTTTCCCTCTTCCCTCCTCCAGAAAACAAATTGATTCATCAAATTATACCTTGAATCTGTCCTGGGGAAGCGGGGGGAGGAACCTCAGCCCCCCCAGGAGGAAGCCAGGCTGGTAATCAGCCCACCCATCCATGCGCTGGGAACGGTTCCCTCTGCGCTACCCTCCCATGATTAACCACTAATTGCCGCCATGCTCTCAAATTGAGGACTTTAATTTCCCGAAACGAAAAGTACATTTCAATCAGTTCCTCTCCCAAACCGGCCCTCCTAAGAGGGACGAGAACACAAGCGCTTCAAGATGGAAGACAGATGAGCCTACTTCCTGCATGCCTGCCCCCCCACCACACTGTCACCTCCTCTTCTGTCCTTCCCAGATGCCCCCGCAGGAGAGGGTCTGTGGGCACCTGAAGAATTTGAGAAGCACCCAAGAGATTCTTACGATCGTGGGCTCAGAAAAGTGACTCCCCTGGGGTCAGTATCAGACGACAGGGCGCGAGGACGGTCAGCCACAGGCCGGGTGCCCGCTGTCCTCTCCCAAGTCAGTCTGGTCTTGATACTTTGTCTTAGCCCGAGAGAATAGACGGAGGTTGGGCAGGAGCCCGGTGAGAGAAGACGGAGAGAGGGAACAATGACCTCCCCTCTCTAGATCTCAGGGTCCTCATCTGTCCCAAAGAGGGCTGCAGAGGGGCTCAGGGTCAAGAGCTAAAAGGCCCTTGGGCCTGTGCCTCCCAGGGACAGGTCTGGGACCAGGACTCAACTGGGTGCGGATTTCCCAGTTCGGATCCCAGAGGAGCCGGCTCCCCAGCTCTGCAAAGGGGTCCAGCTGCTGACGGCTTTTTAAAAGCTCTCTAAAGGACTCTACTGCGCGGCTGGGATTTGGGAACTGCCAGGCTAGCCTGAACCCGTCAGTTGACAGGTGTGACTATGGGCCCAGAGAAGGTGAGTATCTAGCTTAGGGTCGCACAGCGAGCCAGGGAGTTAGGCCAGATGATCTAACAGCCCTTGGGGTGTGGAGATTTCAAAGAAGGGAGTAAAGACGAAGAGGGCAGGTGCGGCGGGCGCTGTTGGGGAGTAAGTGTTGCGGAGCAGGGGAGGGCCAAGACCCTCAAATTTCCACCTGGGAACCACACTCCCTTCCCAATATTGGCTGTAGATGTGAAAAAGTTACTGTTTTATTCTCGAATGTAGAGGTGGCTGGGGATTTGCATGGGTCTCTGGAAGGTCCATTCTGGCTCCAGAATCCTCCAGCCAGGACATCTGGAATCACTATCATCACCATCATCACCATCATCATCACCATCATCACCATCATCATCACCATCATCACCATCATCATCACCATCACCATCATCACCACCATCACCCTGCTAGACACTAACTGTGCAATCACTAAGTCAGGCCCTGAGCTAAGTCATCGCGGTGGCTTGCTCTTTTCCACCCTCAAACCCCCTAAGATCTTATTCTCCCTCCGCAGCGCACCCACAACCCTTACAGAGGAGCCCAGTGAGGCTCAGGGAGATTTCTCTCTGAGATGGAGCAGAGAGACACAGCCGTCGGGATTCGAACTCCACTGTGGGTCAGCGAAGGCAACGCTCTAGGACCCGGGGGGCGCGCCGCGGGGAGCCTTCACCAAAGCTCAGCGGCGCGGAGGCTGCGGGTGGGCGGCGACCCCGACTGGGCGCTCCCGGCTCCGACCGGCTGCGTCTGGAGGAGAAGCGCCTGGAAGGGGAGCGGGCTGCGGTGGCGGGGCGGGGGTGGGGGGGGAGGGGGGCGCAGCTACGCCCGGGACCGCCCCTCCTCCGAGCCTGAGGAGTGGGGGAAGGGGGTTGCACTAACTAGGGGGGGGCGGCGCCAACACACACACACATTTCGCAGGTGGCTCGTCCTAGGTCGCCCTGCCGTGGCAGGACTAGGACCAAGTTGCTCCAGCGGGGGAGGGCGAGGACCTGATCGCTTCTCAGGCAGAATGTGGAAGGGAGCAGAGGAGACATGCAGGACGGCGTCCCCACCCGCACTGCCCGCTCCCCCCCTCACACCCCCACCCGGAGCGGAGGCGGCGGGAGACGGAGCCCCGCCCGCCCGCGCCTCCGTCTCCCCTGCCGCCCCCGCTGGCTGGCGCCTTAGCGCTCCGCTGTCCCCCCCTCTCCCGTGGCCCCTCCTCTGGCTGCCCCTCCTGGAGAGCTTCTCCCCTCCTCCCCCCACCCCAATCCTCTCCCCTCTCCTAGTTCACCTCTTCATCCCTGCTGTGCGACCCTAGCCGAATGTCTCAAGCTCCCTCCCCCAACCCCGCCCCCACCTGCCCAGCTTTCGGGCGGGCCTTTGGTATAAAATAGATTTAAGTGGTGGGGGGGATCAGAAGCGCCTGGTGCTGGAATGCCACCCTTCAATGGGTTAAAAAAAGTGGGGGGAAATGTATGTGTCCATATTTGCTTCCCTAGGAATGTGTTTGCACCTCTTTGCTCAGATACCCCCTCGCCCCCCGAGAAAGGAAGGTACCTACCTGTCCCCAGGAGGGGAGCCTGGTCCCCGGAGGAAGGCACCAGGAGCCAGAGACCTGGTGTTGCACACTCGCCTTTTAAATATCGAACTATATAAATGCATTAGCAATTCCAATGAATAGATTAAACAAAGCGCCAACATTTACAAAACTCCACTTCGGAAATAATGCCAGTACCTGGGGGTGTTGAGAAGATTAAATGAGATAATGTGTGTGAAGCAGACAGACACACGCAAGGTTCAGTAAACCGCCCCTGTTTTGATTGTCACTCCTGGCTTGCTAGCTGTCTCTTGCCTGCTCTCAATTTCTGTCCCCCCCGCACCGTCTCCCAGCCTCTTCAGACTCCCTCCTCCTCCTCTTCTTCTCCTTGCAGCCAGCCCCTCTCCGAGCTGAAGCACCTTGCCACCCACCCCTAGCCTATCTTCTCGAAGGCTGGTGAGAATGTGACACAGAGGGACAGGGCTGCAGTGTAGCCAAGGAGAAGGAATGGGGGCAGCTGGGCCGCCCTCCAGCCCAAGGATTCCCCCAGCTAGGGAGGCCCAGCCTGACTTCAGGGATCACCCCCTCTTGGAGCTTTGGTGCAGATGGTCAGGGGGGGGGAGAGGGGCGTGGAGGAGTCCCTCTTTAACCTTTGATGGGTCAAGAAAGGGTGGGAGGGGAAGTAAAACAGCAGGCGCAGCCCCCAGCCGGCCGATAGAATTCCCTGGGAACTCCTTGCCAAGACAGAAGTCCCCAGTGCACACGCACAGCCTTGTCACAGCGACAGGAGGACCCCACCGCACTGCACACTGCAGAGCCCGCCCCCCCCCACTGCCCTCCCTCTCCTCATTGGCAGGTTCCTCCTTCCTCCCCTCCTCCTTCCTCCCCTCCTCCTTCCCTCCCCAGCCTCCTCCAGCTCTCCCCTTCCTGATCTAAGCAAGAATGAACCCGGATCTGGCAAGGAGTCATCGGAGCCTGGGTCCGGTGTCCGTCTCGGTGCAGCAGTGTGGCCTCAATGCAGGGCGCGGGTGGGACCGGCCCAGGAACTGGGAACTTTCTCAGCATCTACCAGGGCCCCCCGGGGCAGGGGCCGAGGGATCAC